>CM076672.1:211863747-212151247 GCA_038501925.1 Xenopus petersii | reverse complement strand
TTTACATGCTGTATACAGGTATGGAACCTGTTATCCAGAATGCTCAGGACCAGTAGGTTTCTGGATAACGGATCTTTCCGTAAATTGGATCTTCATACCTTAAAGGGGAACTATTGTGAAAATGAAAATTTTACATAAGTGCCAGCTTACTGAAATAAGAAACTTTCTAAACACAAACAATTAAATATTCAGTACTGTTTCTGAAATAATCAAGTTTATATTCACTATTCCTCTCTCGGCATCTGTTTCTCTTTATTCTGTCTTCATTCAAGAGTCAGATAATCATTGACAGTTAGATCCAATATATCTTATTGGGGGGCTCCTTTTGCTTAGAAGATGTATTAGAGCTCACTCTATTAAACTCACCAGACATCATGTCTCTCTACATGCAGGATTTGTGCAAAAGGCAGTTATTTTGTTTGTACTGGAATCAGTTATTTGAGTGAGCTCTAATACATCTGCTAGGAAAGGGAGCCCCCCTATAAGATATATTGGATCTAACTGTCAATGAATATCTGACACCCAAATGCTGCATGAAAAGAGAATGAAGAGAAACAGATGCTGTGAGAGGAATAGTGAAGATAAACTTGATTATTTCAGAAAAGATGCAGAATACTTAATTGATTGTATTTACAACGTTTCTTTTTTCAGTGTGCTGAAGCTTATTTTAAATTTTCATTTTCATAATAGTTCCCATTTAAGTCTACTAGAACATCACTTAAACATTAAAGGAGAACCAAACCCTTGTTAAAAAAATTCCCTACCCCTCAACCCAACATAGACCCCCCTCCCTGGTCCCCCCCAGACTAGGTGGTACCTTTGGTAAATGTGCCAAAATTCACAGAAATTGCTGAAGCGCCGGAAGACCCTGTGAACTCCGATGCCCTGAATCTGCACTGAGGGGTAAGAGTTAGGGGCATTTACCAAAGGTACCAACTAGTCTGGGGAGGAGCAGGGACAGGGTCTATATAGCAGCAAGTAAGTTGCAGGTAAAACTTAGTCCCTTTGTAAAATGTATAATGAAGCAATAGAATTCTTAATGAATCAGATGAAAGTTGAGAGTAGGACTGGCCAGATATGGGATGACTTTGACGTAGTTGGCCAGCTTAAATATATTGCAATATATGGACAAACAATCCCTGTTTTGTTTAAAGGGTAAGGCATTTTTCAGTAGCAGTATGCACAAAATGTCTCTGTCTTAAATATATTGATAATGGGTTGAGTGCAGAGGACTCTTGTATTTGACAGGGTCTATATAGGGTAGGGGGGTAGTGGTTTTATTAGCAAGGGTTTGGTTCTCCTTTAAGCCCAACAGGCTGGTTTTGCTTCCAATAAAGATTCATCATAACTTAGTTGGGATTATGTACAAGCTACTGTTTTATAATCACAAAGAAAAAGGAAATCATTTCTCCGAATTCGGATTGTTTGGATAAAATGGAGCTTTCTGTATAATGGGTTTCTGAATAATGGATCCCATACCTGTATATGTAATGGGGCGTTGACCCGCTGGTTAGCAGTGCTAGAGGTTTGATCTGTTTGGGTCTGTGTGGGTTTCCTCCAGGCAATCACGTTTTCTCTAGGGATGCACTGAATTTGCAATTTTGGCATTAGGCTGAATCTCAAATCCTTCGAGAAGTATTGGGCTGCATCCGAACCCTAATTTACATATACAAATCAGGGCCAGGAAGGTTGAAAGAGAACCATACATGTAGCATGCATTTAAACAAGTTTTTGCTTTTTTGTTAGTGTGACAAAAAATCATGTGATTTTAAGGATTTGAATTGAGTTTGGCTAAATCCTGGCCGAATCCTGAACTGAATCCTGAATTCAGTGCATCTGTAGTTTCCACCCACACCCCAAAAACATACAGGCAGGTTAATTGTCACGTGAGGAAACAGATTGTAGTGTGATTGAATGTGATCCACGGAGAGTCTGAATGGAGGCAGAATCAGAAAGTCTGGGAAGAAGAATCCATGATCCATCACTTTAGATTTAGGTGGAAAATCGGATCAGAAGCAAAACATTGTAAATAATTGCCATTCAATAACAGCCCACTTTGTGCCATAAATTTAAAGTTATTTAAGGAATCAGAAAACACAAAGTAAACCAGTAAGTCCATGTGCAGCTCAGTGTCTGGTCCGTTATACAATCTATTTACAACCAGAATTGTTTCAAGCTGGAGAAACTGTCAGGCAAGAAAGTGGCTTGCTTACATAGGAATTAGAAAATATGTATGGTATAGGTATAGGACCTGTTATGCAGAATGCTCAGGGCCTGGAGTTCTCTGGAAGCGGATCTTTCCATAATTTAGATCTCCACACCTTAAGACTATTAGAATATCAGGTAAACATTAAATAAAGCTAATAGGCAGGTTTTGCCTCCAATACGGATTAATTATATTTTAGTTGGGATCAAGTACAACTTACTGTTTTATTATTATTATTATAGAGAAAAAGGAAATCCTTTTTAAAACTGTGGATTATTCATATAAAATGGAGTCTATGGGGTTTGGCCTTTCTGCAATTTGGATCTTTCTGGATAACAGGTTCACAGATAACGGATCCCATACCTGTATTGGTTAGAAATTGAAACTGAAAGTGCTTTCATTTTGTAGCTTCTTGATACCGAGCAGTACAGGGCAAAGGCATTGAAAGCCCCTGAACCACAAACTCCTCCCTATCTGTAAACTTAAGACAATGGATATTTCTGGGGAAAGTGTTTGTTTATCGAGAGTTCCTCGATAAATCCTCATATCATATTATAGCAAACTTTTCTGATTACAGGGGGATTTTATTTCACTAAAAGAAGAGGCAGAATACCTTTTTAACACAAGAACAATTTGTTTTATGTTGGGTGATAACTGTGGGTTCTATTATAGAAGCAGAATAGTACAATACCATAGTCACGGCATTAGCTGGAAGCCATTATACTTCAGTACCATTGTGTCTCCATAGCAATAAATAGCCTAAATCTTATAACTTGTAAAGCACAATGTAAAAAGGACCATAATGATTTCTTGGCAGCTCCTTCTGCTCAACCATTTAACCACTAATGAAGTACAGTGTGAAGCAACTTGCTGAATTCTAGTTTCATGTTCCGCACAGAACAACAAAGCTTAGTAATAGCGTCTCTCTCCAGTGCTAATATACTACTAATATAATGTAATCAAGGGAAACTCATTATTTGTTTGCTTCACATGCACCAAAAGCCTCCCTTTCGCACTAATGTCTATCCTTAGGATATCCTTAGTGTATGTATTGCTCAGTGATGGGCAACAGGAACGGCACATTGTACAGCTATGGGACCTGTTATCCAGAATGCTCAGGACCTGTTATTTTCCGGATAACAGATCCTTAAGTTCCTTAACTTCATAAATTAAGGGGCATGTTTACTAACATTGGAGATAAATATCTGGAGAGATTTCTGGAGATGTTGCCCATGGCAACCAATCAGCAATTAGATTTAAACAGCCACAGCCAAGTTAGAAAACAAAAGCAAAGATCTGATTGGTTGCTATGGGCAACATCTCCAGAAATCTCTCCAGATATTTATCTCCAATGTTAGTAAACATGCCCCTAAGTCTACATGAAACATTAAATAAACCCAATAGGCTGGTTTTGCTTCCAATAAGGATTAATTATATCTTAGTTGGGATCAAGTACAAGTTACTGTTTTATTATTACAGAGAAAAAGGAAATATAAAATCTTGATTATTAGGATAAAATGGCGTCTATGGGGCAGATTCACTAAGTGGCTAACGCTAGCGACATTTCCTCAGAAATCGGGATCCATCGGGACATCTCCAATCTACTAACAGGCGAAAACAGTATACAGCTTACAAATGCAGCCAATTAAAAATGTCAGTCTCTTAGATAATTTCTTGCCGACCCCTTCACAGTCTCTCAACTGTATATAAGTCCAAAATCAAGCGTATATATGTTCCCAAAGGGATATATATAAGAAAGGATCAGCGCCTGTGGCAACAGAAATTAAAAAACTACTAACAGGTGTAGGCGACAATTCGATAGCGAACGAGACGATCACTAGCGTTCACACTCTATCGTCGTAGGCGACTTTTCTCTCTAGCGATAGGTCATTACTCCTGCCAGAGTTTCCTTCACCACCTCAAACCAGGTGAACTGATAAAATGAAGCAACATCCACCTCAATCTTATGTCAGTGACATCCAGTGTCGGACTGGGATACCAGGGGCCCCACCAGAAAACATTACGCTGAGGGCCCACTTTCCAAACTATTATACCTCTTCTTCTCACTCAACCGCTTTATTCTCCTAGTCTGTTTTTCTCTGCATACTATACTCTATTCTTCCATTATTTAGCCTCTTTGTTCCCATAAAGAAATAGGGAATGACCATGAAATAGGCCAAATGGTTTGAAGCAAGAGGCCCACTGACACCTGAGCCCACCGGGAGTTTTCCTGGTATCCAGGTGGGCCAGTCCAACACTGGTGACATCATATCCTGTCGACCGGAAATGCATTTAAGTTGTAAAACAACGCTGGCGACTTGCCCTTTTTTTAAGCGGGATTGCTTTCAAAAGTCCGAACTATTAAATATTTTTGTGTTAACATTTTTACCCAGACATTTGTCTTTATTCAGTTTCCTTGGACATTTGTAATAATAAGTGGCCACTTAAAGCATTTGCACCAACAGCTCTAATAAAGACGTCCATATGACTTTAATGTACCCATCCTATTCAAATTGACCTAAGCGTAAGAGGACTAACGAGGTTCAGCTAGGCAGAAGCGATCGCTAGCGTCATTTCGCTATGAAATGTTCGCACTGCCGAAGTAACGCTAGCGAAAAGTCGCCATCGATCGGCGCCCAGGAAGCATCTTTGCATATTAGTGGATTAGCGTAGTGATTACGAATTCTCGCCTTGTGAAGTGGTGCGAAGTGTGGTGAAGCGTTCGCTGGCGACAATTCGCCCTTTAGTGAATGGCAGATAGCCTTCTCATAATTCAGAACTTTCTGAAAAATACCTGTATTTTAATTATGAATTCTTTAACATTATGAGGTTACATCTATTTACGTATCTCTTACCCTGAGGCCATAAGTGGAGGCTGATGTTGATAGTTGGAGGTAAGTGCCATAGACACACCTTAAAGGATCTAGTGAGCACCCTGTGCTGGAACTTGGTTCGACTACGACAATTATTTTCTCAGCCCCCATTTGTCCATATCCTCTGGGAGATTCTGTTGCAAGCCATAAATATATTGAAGTTTGGGGGATTTTCACCTTCAGGGTCAGGCCAAAAAGAGCAGGTCTGGTCCCATTTAAAGCATGAAACAGTAATTGGCCCATTTTTGGTCATTGTTATTTCATGGTAAACAGACACTTTTATCAGTTAAA
This sequence comes from Xenopus petersii, assembly GCA_038501925.1. Lineage (NCBI taxonomy): Eukaryota > Metazoa > Chordata > Amphibia > Anura > Pipidae > Xenopus > Xenopus petersii. The sequence continues at coordinate 212,145,877 of CM076672.1, read as the reverse complement.
GGCAACATTCTTCTATGGCTGCACATGAGTGGAAGGTTGGATAACATCCCTTGTTCTTTCTCACTATTGAGACTGTCTGAACAATGTGGCACCCTCATCGGTTGGCTGAAAAACTGCCATATTTTCATCCATAAACACCATTACATTTTACAATGGAAAGAGTTTTACCATACTGTGTGTCCCTTAAGAAAGCAAAGTACAGGTATGGGATCCATTATCCAGAAACCCATTATCCAGAAAGCTCTGAATTACAGAAAGAGTGCTCCCATAGACTCCGTTTTATCCAAATAATCCACATTTTTAAAAATGATTTCCTTTTTCTGTGTAATAATAAAACAGTACCTTGTACTTGCCCCAACTAAGCTAGAATTAATTCTTTTTGCAAAGCCAGCCTTAATGCTTATATGATTTTCTAGTAGACTTAAGGTATGAAGATCCAAATTACAGAATGATCCATTATCTGGAAAACCACAAGTCCTGAGCATTCTGGATGACGGGTCCCATACCTGTATTGTTGGTGACACTGTCTGATCAATACGGGACCCTCATCTGTTGGCTGAAAAACTGCCATCTTTTGATCCATAAAATTCTGTTTATGACAGAAAGACAAGAGTTTAATTGTACTGTGTGGCCCTTGTTCAAACAAAGTACTAGGCGTTACCTTTAGAACTCTTGGTGGAGTACACAAGCCCAGCCATGTATAAACAGGATGAACACGGGGACCTGGGCTTCTCACTGTATTCTGATTGGCTTTTTATACAATATGACAAAATATGATAAAGTTTAGCTGTTGGTTTTGTGGGAAGTGCTAGTCGCTGGAGCTTTAAATAATTCAACGACAAGCAGCTATAATATTGTCAGGAAAATACAGCTGTGTGGCTGCTCTGCTTATTAAACAGAAAGGAAATGTATGACAGGCTCAGAATAACACAAGATTAACAATTTGCTTTATATAATGGAATATAGAGAACATTGTTAGTCTGTCACTGGCTACAGGCAAAATAGTGTTCACTCTCCCTTCTCTGCGGAGGTTTCTCATCTGCAAGGGATGAAGGCAAATAACTTAACTTTATAGTTCATTTGAAATACAGATATTGGATCCGTTATCCGGAAACCTGTTGTCCAGAAAGCCCCGATTTACAGAAAGGTTGTCTCATAGACTCCATTTTAACCAAATAATCCAGATTTTTATTAACCATTTCCTTTTTCTTCTGTAATTTTCTCTGTACATAGTAACATAGTAAGTTAGGTTGAAAAAAAGACACACGTCCATCAAGTACAACCTTTTAACTCTATTTTAACCTGTCTAACTGCCAGTTTAACAATTAAACAATTTAAAGCCTCTCCAATTTGCCTCAGAGGATCAGTCCCTGGATCAATTGGAACTATGAACTATCTCCCATAACCCTGTATTCCCTTACTTGCTAAAAAGCCATCCAACCCCTTCTTAAAGCTATCTAATGTATCAGCCTGTACAACTGATTCAGGGAGAGAATTCCACATCTTCACAGCTCTCACTGTAAAAAAACCCTTCTGAATATTTAGGTGGAACCTCTTTTCTTCTAATTGGAATGGGTGACCTTGTGTCAGCTGGAAAGACCTACTGGTAAATAAAGCATTAGAGAGATTATTATATGATCCCTTCTCTGTACCCTCTCTAATTCAATAATGTCCTGTCAGACTGATGGAGATCAAAACTGTACGACATATTCTAGATGGGGCCTTACCAGTGCTCAGTGCCGGCATGTGTGGTACGTCTGCGCACGGCGCCGCGTCTGTGCACACGCACTAAGTTTTCTTCTGCAACCTCCAACAAAGGGGGTCGCGGTATTAAGAGCCACATGTGGGTGCGGACCTGGGCCCAGCAGGGCCCACAAGAGCCGGGGGGCCTACCGGGTTTTTTCCCGATGCCCCGTCTGCCCAGTCCAACCCTGCCAGTGCTCTATACAGTGGAAGAATGACCCCCTCCTCCCGTGACTCTATGCCCCTTTTAATACAGCTCAAGACCTTATTTGCCCTTGATGCTGCTGACTGGCATTGCTTGCTACAGCCAAGTTTATCATCTACAAGGACTCCAAGGTCCTTTTCCATAATGGATTTGCCTAGTGCAGTCCCATTAAGGGTATAACTGGATATTTTTACATCCCAGGTGCAGGACTTTACATTTATCAACATTGAATCTCATCTGCCACTTAGCTGCCAATGATCCAAACTAAGATATAATTAATCCTTATTGGCAGCAAAATCAGCCTATTGGGTTTATTTAATGTTTACATGATTTTCTAGTAGACTGAAGATATGAAGATCCAAATTATGGTGAGGTTGTGGAATGCACTGCCGGGTGATGTTGTGATGCTGATTCAGTTAATGCCTTTAAGAATGGCTTGGATGATTTTTTGGACAGACATAATATCAAAGGCTATTGTGATACTAAACTCTATAGTTAGTATAGGTATGGGTATATAGAATTTAATTAAAAGTAGAGAGGGGTGTGTGTATGGATGCTGGGTTTTCATTTGGAGGGGTTGAACTTGATGGACTTTGTCTTTTTTCAACCCAATTTAACTATGTAACTATGTAACTATGGAAAGACCCCTTATCCAGAAAAGTCCTTTTTGGATAACAGGTCCTGCACAGGGAAACTACATGAAATTTTAAGTGTCTTTGGTGCACTTTGCACTTTTTCGCTTTTAGTAAATGATTTTCTAGTAGACTTAAGGTCTGGAAAGACCCCAGGTCCCGAGCATTCCGGGTAACAGGTCCCATACCTGTACATACATCACAAGGACCTATCTACTTTCTTCTAGTCTTGTGATTCTAGCATAGTCTCCATTAGCCCATGGTCACGTGTTATGACTGCGACTGTACTCCGAAAACCTAAAGCATCAAAACCCACAGAAGTGCTGGCATCTGCTTATTTTGGCAAATTCATCCCCTTTGGCGCAGGAGAATGAGTATTTAAAGAGATAGGGCAGATGACTGTATCTCTTGTTGACGTTACGCAGCACTAATTCCATAAAATAAAAATAAGTCTGTGATTTTGGGATCTGACAATTTGTTTCTTTTTTAGAAAGTTCATAGTGTGATACAATAAAATATACTCATAGTCAAATTATCAAAGGGAATGTTTGTGAGCTGATCAGTAGGATAGAGTATTATGGACAGTGTAGTATAGTGTAGTATCAGCTGCAGATTTGCTTTATATACTGGTGTCAATTAATTCTAATGGTGAACATTCCCTTTACCTTCATCCTCAGTGACAGCCAATATGCACTTAATTATTGCTCTATATTGTTTCCTCATGAAGTGCTTGGCTATTCCATAGTGCTGCACAAAAGACACGTCACATTCCAAGAAGTAAAGGAGCCAGATGCCGACTATATAATAAGGATTAAAGTCTTATGGGAACAGCACTTGTCATGCAGCAGAATGAAGCACAAAGTATTAAGCACTAACCAGTAAGGCAGCTTGTACTGGTGGATATAGTACAGGTATGGGATCTGTTATCCAGAACGCTAAGGACTTGGGGGTTTCCCGGATAACGGATCTTTCCATAATTTGGATCTTCATGTCTTAAATCTACTAAAAAATCATGTAAAGATCAAATAAAGCCAATAGGCTGGTTTTGCTTCCAATAAGGATTAATTCTATCTTAGTTGGGATCAAGTACAAGCTACTGTTTTATTATTACAGACAAAAAGGAAATCATTTATAGAAATTCCGGATTTTTTTTTTTTTTAAAGGAAGCATCAGAGCAGCCTCTTTCTCTCTCATGACAACTTACTACTTGGTGGTCAGACTGGTGGAAAAAATGACCAGCAGATTTGTTAAAACAAAATGCATTCATGTTAACAGTACATGTATCCCTTAATATCTTTAAAAAATAATAAATAATGAATGTACATTGCAAAAGTGCTTAGAATAGCACTCTCATCAATTTTACATTCACTTGTTTTAAAGGTTTACTCATCCTTTAAAGTATATTGTGCGTCGGTCCCTAAGCTCAGTAAGTGACAGCAGCACGGAGCATGTGCAGTGAATCAGCAGAAAAGAAGATGGGGGAGATGGGAGACAAATAAAATGAATTTTAAACCCCTGTTCCTTTTAACAACGGATATTTGAATTCTTTATTGCTGCTAAAATCTACAGGAGTTAGAAAGTCATGAAAAAACTCTCCCATCCCAGAACCAGTGAAATCCAATGAAATAAAAAGTTGGATTAATATAATTGTGCGGCTGGCAGTCTGATAGCAGCCCGTGGTTTTGGCACATCATTGATTATTTTGTTTTCCCTCTCTATCACTTACTTGCCTATAACACGGTGCTTGTTATTTTCCCAATAAACTGAATGACACAGAGTAAATGAAACACATCCCAACCTTACTCTAAGCAACAAATCAATTTCCCTTCTATATAGAATTCCTTTCTGACCAGGTCCAGACTGAGAATTAAAATAGGCCCTGGCATTTCAGGTACACAGAGGCCCAATCAGCCCACATAGAGGCCCAAACAGCCCCACCAGCCCACTAAATACTGACTTTCTATGGCACCTTATAGCTGCCCCTCTGGCATTTGCCAGAACCCACAGATTGACAGTCCGGGCCTGTTTCCGACAGGCACGTATGGAAATCTTCTGGAATAGCCAATACCATACATGATCATACAGCTGGATTATAATAACCTGGCCTTGCTCTAGGCATGAATACCTTTTCTTATTGCTAATTATTCTATAGAATATAACACAGCAAACTCCATTCTGTACAGTTTAACAAGCAATCTGTCTCACAAATGTATAACCTCCATGTAACGGACGCACTTATGTGCAAAGTTACTTACAGAATGAATTATGTAAAAATAAAGTTGGACATAATATATAATAGTGTAACTAACTAGTGCTTGTCAAGCTAGATTTGACTGACAAAATAGATATCTGTGACAGAAAGCAAGATTTTATAGTACAGGATTCATTCTTTCCACAAAATGACAGTTTTGTTTCACAAAACAGATAAAATAACCATTCTGTGAAGCAACACTGTCAGTCACATTCCTGAACCAATAAGAACAAAGCTTATTGCCATATACAAACAAGATGAGAAGTGGCCAGCTCTGCTCCACATGGCTAAGGCATGGCTTCCTGTCTTGCTCTCAGCTTAGACAGGAAGAGGAACAGGAGTAAGTCATAAGATAATGGCAAAACAGCAGGAATGCCCTTAACCAAAATGGCCACACAAGCAGGTTACTACAATAAGAATAGCCATATCACCTAAAATGATCATATTTATGTTTTGCATACTTTTCTTTCTCTACAATCATTAGAAGTGCAGCATTATATTTCTCAGGCATTTGTAAAAACTTCCATTAATGAACCTGTAGTGTTTAACAGCAGCTCTTGTAGGAAAGGTTTGTTCATGTTTATTGATATGCAGCACAGGGGACATTAGAGGGCGCCCTCTATATCAGGCCAGATACTTTGCCTTAGCCATGTGGAGCAGAGCTGGCCACTTCTCATCTTGTTTGTATATGGCAATAAGCTTTGTTCTTATTGGTTCAGGAATGTGACTGACAGTGTTGCTTCACAGAATGGTTATTTTATCTGTTTTGTGAAACAAAACTGTCATTTTGTGGAAAGAATGAATCCTGTACTATAAAATCTTGCTTTCTGTCACAGATATCTATTTTGTCAGTCAAATCTAGCTTGACAAGCACTAGTTAGTTACACTATTATATATGATGTCCAACTTTGATTTTACATAATTCATTCTGTAAGTAACTTTGCACAAAAGTGCATCCGTTACATGGAGGTTATACATTTGTGAGACAGATTGCTTGTTAAACTGTATAGAATGGAGTTTGTGATATAATGACATCCTTTTGTGCACTAACCAGATTTTGTTTTCATTCTTTAATAGAAATAAGTCTTTTGTATATTTTTTTCTCTGTGTATGGTCACAAATACTTATATAACATGAGAGACATTCATTCTGTGTATTAGGGATAGCTTTGTATACAGAATGTATTTGGGACAAACGGCACCCCATATGGCACGGTCGTCGCTATTGATTATGCTGAAAAACCCTAAGCTGGCGCTTACATTTACCTGATCATTATTACTACAGGGCTAACATATATATACAGAGCCTGGCCACACTGGGCAGGCACCCTAGGAGACCTGGCCAGTCACAGCGCCGGGTGAGCGCGCGTATGCGCAAGTTAATGACGCCAGCGCGCACGCATCAGCATGCATACATGCGCAGAAGCCCCAATCAGCGTGCACACATGCGCAGAAGCGCAATTATCATACAGGAAGACGGGGAGTGAGGGGACCAGACATGGGGTAGGCGACAGAGCAGGTACGTGCCTGGCGCCCCCCCCCCCGCTTTGCGCCCTAGGCACGTACCTACTCTGCCTACCCCATAGTTCTGGCCCTGTATATATATATATATATATATATATATATATACAGTCCCAAAGGTGCACACCATTTACAGGATAGAGTACCTGGGTGCCCGAGCCAGCAGGGTAAATGTATAAGTGAAGAATGGCGACACTCACAGGATTTTCAGGCAAAATAAAGAAAAACTTTTTATTTAACTCAACGTTTCGATCCCTCACAGGGAGAAAGATCCCTGTAGAGAGTGAAATTCTGAGACAATTGTCAATTGATTTTCATTCTTTATTATTCAAGGTTTTTCAGTTATTTAACTTTTTATTCAGCAGCTCAATTTGCATTTTAAGCAATCTGGTTGCTAGGGTCCAAATTACCCTTGTAAACCATGCACTGATTTGAATATAAGAATGGAATATGAATAGGAGAGGCCTGAATAGAAAGATGAGTAATAAAAAGTAGCAATAACAATACATTTGTCGCCTTACAGAGCATTTGCTTTTTAGAAGGGGTCAGCAACGCCCATTTGAAAGCTGCAAAGACACAAAAGAAGAAGTTGAAATGTTGCTTAGAATTACCCGTTCTATAACATAATAAAAGTTACCTTAAAGGTGAACCACTCCTTTAAGGGGCAGATTTATCAAGGATCGAATTTAGAAGTAATGGGAGTAATTAATCGAATCAAAAAAGACCAATCGAAATTTATCCAAAAATTTTATTTTTTTTTTTGGCTGAATAAGTCCGTTTTTGATCGAATAGGTCAGTTTTTTAAGATCTAATTAGATTCATACAAATGGAAGTAATAGCACATTTGAATCGTACAAAAAAACGTTGATTTTTAAAAGTCCACCAATTGACCGAGAAAAGGGTTCTAGGAGGTCCCTCATACGCTAAAACAGCAATTCAGCAGGTTTTATTTCATTATAATGTAATCTATGGGAGACTGCCATTCCTTAATTCGGAGCTTTCTGGATAACGGTTTTCCGGATAACGGTTCCCATACCTGTATATACAGTTAGGCCCATAAATATTTGGACAGACAACTTTTTTCTAATTTTGGTTCTGTACATGACCACAATGAATTTTGAATGAAACAACTCAGATGCAGTTGAACTGCAGACTTTCAGCTTTAATTCAGTGGCTAGAACAAAAAGATTGCATAAAAATGTGAGGAACTAAAACCTTTTTTAATACAATCACTTCATTTCAGGGGCTCAAAAGTAATTGGACAATTGACTCAAAGGGTAATTCATGGGCCTGTGTGGGCAATTCCTTCATTATATCATTATCAATGAAGCAGATAAAAGCCCTGGAGTTGATTTGAGGGGGGTGCTTTGTATGTGGAAGATTTTGACAACATGTGGTCAAAGGAGCTCTCCATGCAGGTGACAAGTCATCCTTAAGCTGCAAAAACAGAAAAAAACCATCTGAGAAATTGCTACAATATTAGGAGAAGCAAAATCTACAGTTTGGTACATCCTGAGAAAGAAAGAAATCACTGGTGAACTCAGCAACGCAAAAAGACCTGGACGTCCATGGAAGACAACAGTGGTGGATGATCTCAGAATCATTTCCATGGTGAAGAGAAACCCCTTCACAACAGCCAAACAAGTGAATAACACTCTCCAGAAGGTAGATGTATCTATATCCAAGTCTACCATAAAGAGAAGACTGCATGAAAGTAAATACAGAGGGTGCACTGCAAGGTACAAGCCACTCATAAGCCTCAAGGATAGAAAGGCTGGATTGGACTTTGCTAAAAAAGGCAGCACAGTTCTGGAAAAACATTCTTTGGACAGATGAAACCAAGATTAACCTCTACCAGAATGATGACAACAAAAAAGTATGGAGAAGGCGTGGAAAGCTCATGATCCAAAGCATACCACATCATGTATAAAACATTTGGGAGGCAGTGTGATGGCTTGGGTGTGAATGGCTGCCAGTGGCACTGGGACACTAGTGTTTATCCATCATGTGACACAGGACAGAAGCAGCCAAAATGAATTCTGAGGTGTTCAGAGACATGATGTCTACTCAAATCCAGCCAAATGCAGTCAAATTGATTGGGAGGAGGAGTTTATTAAAGCAAAGAAGTGGAATATTCTTGAATGGCCAAGTCAGTCACCTGATCTGAACCCAATTGAGCTGCATTTCACTTGTTGAAGACTAAACTTGGGACAGAAAGGCCCACAAACAGACAGCAACTGAAAGCCGCTGCAGTAAAGGCCTGGCAGAGCATTAAAAAGGAAGAAAACCAGAATCTGGTGATGTCCATGAGTTCAAGACTTCAGGCTGTCATTACCAGCAAAGTATTAGAAATTAATTTTTTATTTTCATTATTTTATTTTTTCATTTGTCCAATTACTTTTGAGCCCCTGAAATGAAGCAATTGTGTTAAAAAAAGGCTTTAGTTCCTCAAGGTTTTATGCAATCTTTTTGTTCAACCCACTGAATTAAAGCTAAAAGTCTGCAGTTCCAGTGGCGGAACTACCGGGGGTGCAGGGGGTGCGAGAGGGCCAGGGTCCGCACCCCCTCAGGGCCCTCGGCAGCTCGCGCGTCACTGAAATGCGACCCGAAGTTCGTGTACGGAGTGGGGCGGGAGGCCCAGCTGCCCGTCCCACACCAGGGCCCCCCCCTTCTAGTTACGTTACTGTGCAGTTCAACTGCATCTGAGTTTTTTCATTTAAAATTCATTGTGGAAATGTACAGAACCAAAATTAGAAAAAAAAGTTCTGTCCAAATATTTATGGACCTAACTGTATATAAATATAGGAACAAATTACAGAATGCATGAACCTTTTAAGAGATCTGTAAAACTGATTAGCTGTTATAGGCTCCTCTGTCCCATTCATTTGAAACACTGCCACTTTCTCCTGGAGATTGAACGCCGGAGCAGAACTTCTCCTCATTGACCTACAGAAATGATGTGAGTAATTACTGCCAGCCCTGCGCTTTGGATCCCGCTCTCCAAATAGCAGATTTATTGGGCCGAGGCTTATAAACGTGTCAGGCGTTGGGAAATGAAGACGGAGTGCAGTGGAAATAATTGAAACATGTTGATTGTGCACATGGCCGGGTACGACTAAAGGGAAAGTGCCAAGGAAAATACTCGCTGGTTTTAATGTGACGGATACAAAGGGAAGAGATATTTCCTTATTACAAATAATCACTTGTACTGTAGTTTTAACTTGAACGTTATTAACACTGGATTTACCGCTCGCAGATACTAAGGCAGGTCTACCCCATTAAATGCATCGAAACTAAATTACAGTTATTTCTATTTGCTCCTCTTATGATCTGTTCATTTTTTGGTTTAATCCGCTCAACTGTTCATTACTGGACAATGTTTGAAATCCCTTTCTGTGGTCAAGTGACGGATGGACTTTTCATATACAATAATGTCATGTCTTTGGACAGACATAATACCAAAGGCTATTGTGATACTAAACTCTATAGTTAGTATAGTTATGGGTATATAGAATTTAATTAAAAGTAGAGAGGGGTGTGTGTATGGATGCTGGGTTTTCATTTGGAGGGGTTGAACTTGATGGACTTTTTTCAACCCAATTTAACTATGTCTGCCATTAATTATCTGCCATAAGCCCTTCATTTCTAGCTGACACTTCATACAGATTCTCCCTACACTGAGAGACCCTATTTATAATAATTGTGGTCAAGATTGCACAAATAGGTGCTACATCAAGATCTGGGGGATAATCCCCAACTGCACTAATCGGTGTATGTGCGGATCCGTTTCTTTTACACATCAAGATCTGTGAAATGTGAAAACCACAAAAAAGTTGAATAGAAAACTATGGCAAGTAAAAAGCAATTAAGGTCCTATAGTAGTCAACAGGAGCCGCTCTGATGTTATCGGACCTTTATTTTAACCATTTGGCTAGTACAGTTATATGACCTGTTACCTAGAATGCTCAGTACATGGGGTTTTCCAGATAACAAATCTTTCCATAATCAGGATCTCCATATCTTAAGTCTACTAGAAAATAATTGAAACATTAAATAAACCCAATCAGCTGGTTTTGCTTCCAATAAGGATTAATTATATCTTAGTTGGGATCAAGGACAAGCTACTGTTTTATTATTACAGAGAAAAAGGAATCACTTTTAAAAATTTGGATTATTCACATAAAATGCAGTCTATGGGAGATGGCCATTCCATAATTTGGAGCTTTCTGGATAACGAATCCCATACGTATAATTGTCAGAAAAACTCAAATTTTTAATGGAATTCAGGGTTCTAGAGAAAGTGAGTTTAATCGAGGTTTCAAAAAGCTCTAATAGCACTAAAATAGGCCTGTATGTCTTCTGTTTGATAACTTTCCTTATGATGCCTTGTGAATCCCTCTGTGACATCAGATGTTCATGGTTTTCTCAGAAGAACTTCTAAGCAAGAGTCAGATTAATGGGACGACCCACAATGAGAGGTGTCAGGAGCTGTAAAGTTCCCTCATCTCTGCAGGACAAATATAAAAAAATAATAATTTTTACATCCCCATTGAAAATATCCCTAAATGTGGTCAAATGTAAGACTGGTGCTCATTTTCAAGTTCTTGGTATACAGATATAAGGATACTTGTGGGACGTTACATGCGATTGCATTTAAGGGAGCTAGCACGCAGACAGATTCGGGGAGATTTAGTCACCTGGTGAATAATCATGTCTTCTGTGGGGCGACAATCTCCCTGAACAGCCTTCTGCCTGCTATAATGGAAAAACGCTAGCGCCAATGCACTCGTGACGCTTCGATTTCCGAAGTCGCCCAAAGTTTCCACTTCCGAGCAACTTCGGAAATCGAAGCAACGCGAGTGCATTGGCGCTGGAGTTTTCATTCCAGCAACAAGAGAGAGTGTTAGATATGATGCTAGATATTATACAATTCCCATATAAATAAGCAAATAAAACAGAGAATCTCTCATTTGTGACCTTTAATAATGTGATGGGTTTATAGTCCAACGTCAATCCCACCCACATGCCCTCTCCTCATTAGCTAAAGTCCAAGGTCCCGGGGAAGCTGTTAAATGTGATATATTTGCACATGCCGCACTTGCGTCAGCATTTACTACAGCTCACGTTCAGCACATTCCCTTTCAGATGGTCTCTTCTTCGTTTGTATTCTTTTACAGCTCTCACTATTAAATGATGTCCTTAGGGACGCATTGACACCATGTTTACATGGGAAATACAGTCTCCAGAAGGCATGTTTTGATAAATTATATGAAAAGGTTATATTTCCCTTTCCGTGATACTTAAAGGAAAACTATACCCCCAAAAAGAACACTTAAAGGGCATGTAAAGGCAAAAAAATAAAATCCCATTTTTACTTTCTTTAATGAAAAAGAAACCTATCTCCCATATGCTTTAATTAAAAAACGTGTAACATTTTTATAAGAAACCTGACTGTATGCAGTGAAATTCTCCCTTCATTTACTGCTGTGGATAGGAATTGTCAGATGTTCCCTAACTGCTGAGCAGGGAAACAATCATACTTATGAACAGCAGGGGGAGCCCCCACCTTACTTCCCAGCCATGCAGAACTCAAGCAGCTTTGTTTATGACGATCCCTAAGCAGCCCAGACCACACTGAGCATGTGCGCAGTCTTAGTCTTGTAACAATGTTTAACAAAGTTACAAGATGGTGACCCCCTGTAGCGAACTTTGAAAGCATAAATTATTTGTTTGATTAGGCTTGTGGTGCAGTAAGTTCATGTTTATATGTAGTATACAAAATATTTCTAGCCTTATTCTATTTTATACTTTACTTGGAACGATTACGGGTCAGACCCCCACCCGTTACTTAAAGTTTCCAATAAATGGACTGAGTTCCTACAATGTCAAGTGTCTCCTTCAGACTTAGTGACTTTTCAATTTTTAATATAGAATTTGTATCCCAAGAGAATAAAATATTGACAAATTTATTTTTAGCAGCCTTCAGGAAGGCATTATTTAATTATTTAATTTTTGGCTACAAAAAGAGCCCCCCTCATTGTCATACTTAATTTCTTATATGAACCAGCTTTGTTGGCAGGGAGCTTTATTAGTAAAAACAAAAGTAAATAATTCCAAAGACTCTTTTAGATTTATATGGTCTCCTTATTTTGGATCTGTGACTCCAGCACTAGAAGTCAAATATCTCAGTTTCTCCAAGTGTAAATAGATTGCAGGTTAGGATATTTGACATTTCAGAGGAAATTGAAGTTTCTCTTTCTTCTTTTTTTTCTTTTATGATTGTCTTTGCATCCACTGGTATAGTTAGTTTTAGTTAGTTCTTCTTCATTTCTTTTATATTTTACTTCATTTTAAGTTCTAAATTTTGAATATTGTGCCATCATACTAATTGCAGCACATTTTCTTTTTCTACTTGTTGTCATATTGTCTTTATGGTTTATTGTGAAAAATCAAATAAAATATTTTAAACCAAAAACTATAAGTTATACATAGATGTTATACTGATGAATTCTCTAGCGTAAGGTGTCTGTCTGGAGCCCAGGGGCTAAATACAAACCATAATAAGATATAGAAACATATAGGATTTCTTGTTTGACATCGATGTCATCTTATTTGGATCTCAGCTGTGCAGTATATTGTATAAATGTGTTATAGTTCATAGAAAAAATGACTGGGAAAACAACACAAACTAACAATTATTACTGCAGTCACAAATACATGGTCAGTTACTGGGCCTTATGGAGAAGCAAAGGCTAAAACTAAGTAAACTTTATCAGAAAGGTCTATATAAATACACTAGTAAACCCTCAAAGTAATGCTGCTCTGAGTCCTCTGTCAAAAGAAACACTGCATTTCTTTCTTTCTATTGTGTACACATGAGCTTCTGTATCAGACTTCCTGTTTCATCTTATACCTCCAGGGCTAGGGCTTGAGCATGCTCAGTTTGCTCCTCTCTCCCGCTTCCCCTGCCTTTTCCTCCTCCCTGCTGTAATCTGAGCCCAGAGCTATGAGTGTGCAGGAAGTGATGTCACCCAAGCTAATATGGCAGCTGCTATCCTAAACAAACAGAGAGAACTTCTAGAGCTGTTTACTGAATAAATATAGTGTTATAGCTTGCACTATTGTGCCTAATCTATTGGTAATAAACTGCTTCCTTCTCCTTTAATATCATCACCATATAAACGCAAAGTGTGTGTATAGTGTCATGTATAGTGTTGTGTATAGTGTGTGTATAGTGTTGTGTATAGTGTTGTGTATAGCTTGATTTGAAAGGGTAGCTGCACCAGTTTATTCACCAGCCTGGAGACTTGGATCTTGCTCATTCAACTTGGTAGGTTTGAAGCCTTTGGACAGGGATTGGAGTGCTGGAGGGATTGAAGTGCTGGAGGGATTGGAGTGCTGGAGGGATTGAAGTGCTGGAGGGATTGGAGTGCTGGAGGGATTGGAGTGCTGGAGGGATTGGAGTGCTGGAGGGATTGGAGTGCTGGAGGGATTGGAGTGCTGGAGGGATCGGAGTGCTGGAGGGCCCGGCACACACTAGTTACACCACTGATGGAATTCACAGTAAACAAAGATCCTTGTCTAAGTCCAGGGGAATAATTTCTCATGGTGCTCACCATTCTTGGAGGTAGTGAAGCACAACTTCTAGATGTAGAGGCCATTTATTAGATTTCTCACTGCCGTTGTATCCTTACGCCTGTCGTTTGTTCTGCCTTTTCAACTGACTTTGAAAGATCCCATGCACACAGTATCACTACAGCAGTTTGTTTATGAGAAGCTCAAGGCCCAGCAGGAATTACTTGGGGAGGAAGGATTCTGTTCTCTTATGGAAACCGTGAACCCGGAGATTGTCTCCCAGCTGCAGGAGTTCCTTGAAGGGCTTCTAAAGGAAAGAACCTGGTTTGCCTGTGAATCTGTAAAATGTACTCAACTTTATAATAAAAACAATTTTCCAACAACTGTTTCCTCCTTGAAGAAGCACAGGGTATTATTGTACATTTAAAGTTTCTTTGGGAAATGCAAAGTCAATTTTGTACATTTGCTATTATGTTCAGCTCTGTGTTAACTGCAAATATAAGGGTTAAAGTCTGACGTACCTTCATGTAGAACGGGGGCCTCCAACCTTTTCTACCCATGAGCCACATTATTATTATTCTTTTATTATTAACATGTATTTATATAGCGCCAACATATTGCATAGCACTGTAAAGTAAATGTGATTATACAACTAAATCACATGAATTCTATACATAGAACATATGGGGGCACATTTACTTAGGGTCGAATATCGAGGGTTAATTAACCCTCGATATTCGATCCTTCGAATATCAAAGTCGAAGGATATACCACATTTCCTATGATCGTACGATTGAAGGATTTTAATCCATCGATCAAACGATTTTCCTTCGATCAGAAAATTGTTAGGAAGCCTATGGGGACCTTCCCCATAGGCTAACATTGATGTTCGGTAGGTTTTAGGTGGCAAAGTACTTGGTCAAAGTTTTTTTTAAAGAGACAGTACTTCGACTATCGAATAGTCGAACGATTTTTAGCTCGAATCGTTCGATTCGAAGTCGAAGGTCGAAGTAGCCAATTCAATGGTCGAACTTTTTTTTCTTCTATTCCTTCACTCGAGCTAAGTAAATGTGCCCCGTGGAGTTACATAAATCACAGTCTATACTGGTACAAAGGTCAGGAAGGCCCTTTGCAAAAGAGCTTACACTCTAAATTGAAGGGAGTAATACACAAGGTGTGGGAGTGGGCAAGATCACATGTAAAAAGAGAAAGTATGACAAATGTTCCTGGGGATGCCAAATAAGGGCTCTGATTGATTATTTGCTAGCCCCTATGTGGATTGACAGCCTACAGGAGACTCTGTTTGGCAGAATACATTATTTTTATACAACCAAAACTTGCCTCCAACCAGTAATTCAAAAATAAGCCCCTGCTTTGAGATCACTGGGAGCAACATCCATGGGGTTGGAGAGCAACATGTTACTCATGAGACACTGGTTGGGGATCACTGATGTAGAACAATAGGAATTAATTGTGAATGTTCCCTATTTTTAGGTACCTAAAGATATATATATATATATATATATATATATATATATATATATTCCTAGGTATCAGTAATGCGCATGGGAGGATTTGGGTAGAATATTTTTAAGTTTCTGAAAGCTCATTGCCAAAGTGTCCCCTGTTGGTTTCCATGACAGTCATGTCCAAGCACAGGGGAAAGTTACTGGACCCAAGACTGACACCTTTCCTAATTGCAGTGCAAGTCACTGGGGTGTTCGGATGTTGTAGGCTACCTACTGTCCCGTTTTTCATGGGAGAGTACCGAAGCTGATACATGTGTAACAATTTAAGGTAAGCAAAGACACAACTGTAACAATTTAAGATAAGCAGGTCTCTTGGGGAAACTGTGACATGCAGCTTAAAGGGCAATTCACCTTAATTAGCAGAACTGCAATTCCACATAAAAACCTGACCCTAAAACCCCCAGAAATGTGTTCAGACTTTCCATATCCTGAAAGGATAACCTAAAATGGATGTGGTATTTAGGGGGCGAGGCCATAAAATGAGCATGGTCGAAAAATTAGGCGCTCACCACGTGGCAAATCTTTTGTCTTGCAAATGTTGGGAGGTATCCTGTAACTGTAACAGTTCTTATAATAATAAGAACTGTAACAAACACTTAGGGGGTTATTTACTAAACTCAAAAATCATGAAAAATTGGTGATTTTTTTTTTAAAAATAACAAATTTTTCGGAATTTATTAAACCCAGAGGATGGAAAAGTCTGAATCTAAATATCCAGCATCTCAGACCTGTTGAGGTTGCATATAAGTCAATGGGAGAAGTCCCGATGATTTTCGTGATGTGTGCTGGGTTTCGTGCAATACCCCGAAGTTTTCGGATTTATAATTCTGAAAAAAAAACGTGAAAACCGGCTGGAAAAATCCTGAAAATCTGTTTTTATCCGTGAAGCAAATTTTCAGGAAAATGTAATGATAAATAAGAGTAAAAAACCTGAGCGGATTTGATCGGAGTTTGTAGCAGAAAATATTGAGATAAATTCGGACTTCGATAAATAACCCGCTTAGTCGCAGCCTATGACTAAGTATTTGTAACACGAAATGCATAAGGCTGTGGACACAGTAAACTATTTCACTTTGAATCAATTGCCTTTATTGAGTGCCTGCTCCAAAGACTTTGGAAATTCAAAGAGTTGGAATTTGGAAATTCAAAGAGTTCAAATTCAAAGAGTTGTCTGATCCCCGTGCTAAGGGCGATGCACCTGGGCCTCTTCCTTTATGTGGGGAGTAATCACTTACTATTTGGAGACTTTCCCTTTAGATTCATTGAGAAGAATATCCTTGAGGACAGTTCCTCAGCTGGGAATGAGCCCAAGAGCCAAGCAGCAGTGCTAAGTTAGAGTTGTAGCCGCTGGTATAAGTTTCTCCTGTGTCCATGTGCTGTCGTTGGCACGGGGTTATCAGATATAACTGCACATATTGATGGTGCCAGGGGTTTTATGGTAGGACCCTCATTGGATTATTTGAGTGAGAAGAGATACAGCATTGTGTTTATCTCCATTACTAAACCTGAGCAAAGGAATAAGATTGGAAACGTTGCACATAACTACTGACATTTAGTTGGACAGGATTGAGACCTGCACCCATAGCAGTAAAGATATAAATCCTGCGCAGGAGCCATGAATAACCTGTGAGTCACACAACTCAATATTGTCCCAGTAAAATCAATGGCACCTTTAGTCGACAATAACGTGAGTGAGCCAATCAGCTTGTGCCTATGCACTGGCCTCTATCCTTCCAGTGGGGAAGCCTTTGTGTCATGGCTGGCCTTCTAGCAACTAACTGAGCTTAATATATATATATGTAAAGTATTGACTTACATTCTAAAAATGAACATAGTACGTTGGGTATTTACAAATCCCATTTTACACTCTGTGTTATTGATTCATTTCATGGAACTTATCAGAAACTTTCACACTATAATGAGAACACTCTCCCTTATTGCTGTTGGTACCAATTCAAATGGGCTGGTATTGTCCATTATACTAGGACCTGTATAAAAAGACAGATTTCCCCTGAAATGATTCTTCATCATTCAGATAACTAAACTAAATAGATCTCCTATACAAATTAAAATTTATTATGAGCATTGCCCAAGCGAGGTATCATTTTGCCATTTTCCTCTGATTAAGAATCCAGAACCCGGCTGTCCTCCTGTTGGATCTACTTGCCTTGAGCTGCTACTACTAAACTACTACTCCTTTTAATGGGAGACAGGAGTTAAAATGCCCTTAATTAATTTTGCTAAGCTCTACTGTACAGTAGATTCATGGTATTTCTTTTTATGCTTTTGAGGTGGTTTCTGCTGGATCTTTATTTTGTTCAGCAGCTCTCAGCTGGTTACGTCCCTTAGGGAATGCGGCCTCAAGTCATACTCATTTATTATAGGAAGTTATTATGTTATTATAAGGGCAGGAAGCCTTTGGGAGGACATAAGAAGGTCTGTGGGTCAGAACAAAGATCAATGACATATTTCCACTAGGGATGGGCGAATTAGACCCATTTCGTTTCGACAAAAAAAATTTTTGACTCTGGTCTTTTTTTTTTTTTTGTGGCACGACACCATACAAGTCTATGGGCGTCATTTATGCGGCGAAACAAGGCGAAAAAATTCACCCATCCCTAATTTCCACCTCATTTACTGCTCATGTAACCCTGGCCTATTCTGTACAATTCAGTGGCTTCACTCAGTACAGTCCTAGCTAATGCCACTTGTAAATACAGGTATCGGACCTGTTATCCAGAATACTCTGGACCTGGGGTTTTCTGGATAACAGATCTTTCTGTAAATTTGGATTATCATACCGTATGTCTAGTAAAAAATCATTTAAACATTAATTAACCCCAATAGGATTGCCTTTAATCAGGATTAATTATATCTTAGTTTGAATCAAGTACAAGCTAGTGTTTTATTATTACAGAGAAAAAGGAAATTGTTTAAAAAATTTAGAATTTCGGAGCTTTCTGGATAATGGGTTTAGGGATAAGGGATCACTCAGAATATCTGATGTGCTTAATGCCAACAATGGGTGGTCAGAAAGCAATTCCTTGCCTTGATTCAGTAAATGCACCTCTCATCATTAGTTAGTTGATCCCAACTAAGATATAATTAATCCTTATTGGAAGCAAAATCAGCCTATTGGGTTTATTTAATGTTTACAGGATTTTCTAGTAGACTTAAGGCATGAAGATACAACTAGGGAAAGATCACTAATCTAGAAAACCCCAGGTCCTGAGCATTGCAGATACAGGTATGGGATCCATTATCCGGAAACCCGTTATCCAGAAAGCTCCGATTCACAGAAAGGCTGTTTCCGATAGACTCCATTTTATCCAATTACGCCACATTTGTAAAAATGATTCCCTTTCTATTCAGGCCTCTCCTGTTCATATTCCAGTCTCTTGCTTAAATCAATGCATGGTTGCTAGGGTCATTTTGACCCTAGATACAAGAATGCTGAATCTGCAAACTGGAAAGTTGCTGATTAAAGCGCTTAATAACTCAAAAACCACAAATCATAAAAAACGAAAACCAATTGCAAATTGTCTCAGAATATCCCTCTCTACATCATACTAAAAGTTAACTCAAAGTTAACTTTAAGCCATGGTGGAGGAGAGGTTCCTAATGCAACATGTTGGCACTATATAAATACATGTTAATAATAATAATAATAATAATAATAATAATGGACTCGTATGTGCTTCAATACACTATGGTGAAGGGAGGAAGAAGTGCTGGGCAAAATCCAAGGCCTCTATTGGCTCCCACAAGCACCCGACATAAAGAGATAACCCCTCCCCCCGATGTAATAGAATGTACAAGTTTGGCCCAGGTCCAGTAACCCATAGCAACCAATAAGCGGTTTGCTTTCAAACAGATGGCCAGTAAAAGCTGCCTGCTGGTTGGTTTTTGCACTTTTTATTACATAACCACAAAGGAGTTTCAGGAAGTTCACGGGCGACTGAATTACCCGGTGAACAAACGAAGTCCTTAGCTTATGAAAAAAGCAATTTTGTTGCTATATAATGCATAATATCTTCCATAAATATATAATATCATTTGAATGTTCAAGCTGACAGAACAAGATGAGATACTTTTTGATTTCCTCTGGGGAAAGTAGCGGCAGTTGTGCGAGATCTGTATCTTGGGCGCTGTATAACAATGTTATAAAAAAGCGAAACGCGTCGTACAAGGATCAGACCACTGATGGCTTTTGAAGGGATTAAACGTTGCCCAGAACTGGCACGTCTCTGTGTATAAACAACGACTGAAACGTGACACAACACAGCCGGCGGAAGGATAATGATGGTATTGATCCATCGGAATTATATTTATTGAGCTGAAAACAATAATTAATAAAAGACGCAGGCCCTGAGCTTGTTATTTATTCATTATTCATTAATTACATGTATTAACATTCCGCTAACATAAACAGATCCAAGTTCTGAGACAGGGGACGAGCCACTAGTTCTTGTGCAGGTTCCTGTGGTCGTGTAATGGTTTGATTTGTAGGAAAAAAGACAATATTCTGGTGTACTGAGGTCCTTCGGTAAAACAGGTCACGTGACTATTCTACACATATTAACTCCTTGAGCTCTTAACTTAGTGGGATGAACACTGCGACATGCCTCGCCCTGGGATAACGGCTGTAATTGAAGCCCAAGTCTCTGTGCATCTGTGTCAATCAACATTAGGGACCGTACTTTTGATATGATAATTATTTCTTAATGAGATATTTGTGTCTGAACTGTTTGGCAAATAGTGCTGATGCCCATACTGAATACTGGGTATGGCCAGACAAAGGCCCGGGCCTAGGGCTGCAAAGTTTTAGGGGCAACAAGTCTTCCACTTGCCATTTAGAACTGCACCGGGGACTGCGCAAGCTTTCAAAATGTCTGTATCTCCAGTGTATCTCCGGTCTATCTCTGTGTATCTCTGTTCTATCTCCGGGGTATCTCCAGACTATCTCAAGTCTATATCCCGTGTATCTCCAGTGTGGCTCCTGTTTCTTAGGTAGAGGCTGACAGAGGCATGCACTGGTTAATGGGTGAAAGATACAGGCACTTACCCTCTGCGCTTGTAGTATGAGTGTGGTGAGGGAAGCGATCACCAACCAGCCAAGGGGCTTGAGGCATGATCAAAGTCTGGCCCAGGGGTGCACTGATTTGAAATCCAGTGCTGTGGCCAGACGCTAATATACCAGAAGTTCAGGGATCTGGGGGCAGCACAAATAATAATTCTCCCAGCACATACAGTGCCCAGTCCTCCCCTACACCAATATGCCCAGCCTGCCTTCTGAGTGCCCCTACGTCATCTCTCTCATAATCTATGTGCCCATATTGCCCCTTTTCTCTCTTTTGGTCACATTGTACCATGAAATGTTAGACAAGAAAGAGAGAGAGGTGTAAAGGCATTTGCCCATCCAGCCACAGGCCAGCCAGCCACACTTCATCTAGGGGGCCCTGCAGTTGGTATTATTTGCCCTGAAGAGGTTCTTGCACATCACAAGGCCACAGCTGGTAAATATAGGTTTTCTCCTCTTAGTCCACTCATGAAATTTACGGCCAGACCCTTGATAGCGCACAGTCCCCAAAACCCTTATACCCCTCTGCCTCCTCCCTTTGGCTCCCCAGGAAAATCCCCCAATTTCGTCTGCAAATGAATCTTCAAGTATGAATGCTGTGCAACTTCCATCTTCCGGGCTGAAGGCCACCTTAGTATGGGATGGGCACACTGGTGGATGGGTAGGTATAATCACATAATACAACAAAGATAAAAGCGTCAATTTACAACATACATTTTAAATCTCCATCACTTCAATTTCCCAATGAATTCATCTTGGTATCCCGGCATGGCAGATTGAAGTGTGTGGATCATATTGACAAGGCTTCCAAGTTGGCAGTTTTACAAATCTTTTGTAGTTGAAACTTTCAGAGACAGACTTTATTCCGAAGAACCAACAAACCAAATAACCAACTCCTTTACTCTTTCTATAAGTTTTACATCTGTCTATTGCAATCGTGTAGTTGTATGAGTGGGAATGAGGCCGACATTATCCTCCCAGGGGAGATCTCCGAGAGATGAGGGAGATCCTTTCATTGATGTCTTCAAACAAGCAGATCACTCCCTGATATGACCACATTGAGGTGAGCGATATCAGGCTGATCCGATTGTGAGTCCTGTTATTTTATGTAAATTAGGGATGGGAAATCACCTGACTTTTCATCACAAAACAAAGAAGCAACACAATTTTCTTCCACTTTTTCCTTTCCTGCCCCCTGATTTGCAAATGCAATTTAGGATTCGGTTCAGTATTCGGCCAAATCTTTCACAAAGGATTCAGGGATTGGACCAAATCCCAAATAGTATCCATAGTGTTTATTAATAAGTCCCAGAGAGACCTGGAAAACCAGTGCCAAGAAAAGTTTCCATTAATTCCATTTCACAAGACGCCTGTCAGTCTGTTTATGGTGAAGTATTTACGGCACCGGTTGATAATCTATTAATATATAAATAGTGATATTAGGAGGGAAGCATTAATTCCATGTGACAGTAGCAACGCAACAGATTAAAAGCCAATCCACAATCTCATTTTCTGCAGATAATTGGAAAACAGCTGAGTGACAGCTTTTAAAATTGGTGAGATTTAATATTTATGATACATATATATTCCCTAACGTTTATTCCCATCTCTGCTGACGTAATCATTTAATCACCTGGGAGGCGAGCAGGTCCCCGACACTCAGCGAGGAGAATTTATTTACTGCATCTAAAGCACGTTACTTTATAAGCATCACCCTTGTCACTTTTGTGAGACTCTTTATAGAGTAATATTTTACTTATTTATTAGCTATCAGACCGGGCAGAAAGCGATGAGCCGTGATGAGACTAGTTGCCCTTTAATTCAGTTTCAGCTGCAGAACTAGAGGATGATCTTTCTCAGTTTGCCATCAAGAGATTTCACACCATTGATCTGGTATTTTTTTTATCACTTCTATTGAAAAGAAACCCAATTATTTCTGTTATTGATTCCTGCGTAGATGTGGCTTTAGTCTGGAACCTTGTGAATTGAATGGCGCCAGTCTATTACAATAAAGGCCACATGCTGCTGCTCTATGTCTAATTCAATCCACCAGCCATTTGTAATTGGTGCAATCAGTTTTGGCTATAAGATGGGGGCATTTGCGCTCTGTATAGGGAGTCCTTATTGGAAAAGAATCAATAAATATATTAATAGGTGATTGATGCCTTCATAGGGTATTTACGAGTCAGTAACAACTGCAAGCGAGCAATTGAAATTAAAACGCAATTGTCATTTTTTTTTTCTTTGAACCCACGATGCTGCATTTTCCCCATGATTTTAACGTCACTTTGATTAGCAGGGATAGACCACTGTAGAAAACCTGGAGTTGCTGTCTGTTTTGGAGGTGGCAGTAGCTCCAGGGTTTCTGTGCATCGTAGGTGACACTGTGCTCAATTTGGAACAGCAGGCAGCTGGGACTGAGCAGCTCTGAACACTTCTATACAGAAGCGCACCAGTACCAAGGTCCCATCTACCTTACCCCTTATTATGTCTTCAAAGAAGGAAAGAGCTGTTGGATGGAAGCATCACAAGTAAAATTTAAAAAAACATTTTTTAAAAATATTGGCTCGCATTGACTCCCATTGGCTCAAAATTAGCTCACACTGACCTACAATGGCTTACTTGGCTCACATTGGCTTACTTTGACTCACACAGTTTCCCACTGGCTCACATTGACTCAAAATTAACTCACATCGGCTCACACTGACCTATAAAGGCTGACTGGGCTCACATTGACTTACTTTGACTCACATAGACTCCCACTGGCTCACACTGACCTACAATGGCTGACTTGGCTCACATTGGTTTACTTTGACTCACATAGACTCCCACTGGCTCACATTGACTAATAATCAACTCACAATGACTCACATTAGTTCAAATTGACCTACAAAGGCTTACTTGGCTCACATTGGCTCACATTGACTCCCATTGGCTCAAAATAAACTCATATTAGCTCACATTGACCTACAATGGCTTACTTGGCTCACATTGGCTTACTTTGACTCCCTCTGGCTCACATTAACTCCCATTGGTTCACAGTGACTGCTGGCACAATCTTGGTTCCAAGCCACTACAAGAAAGAAATGAACTGGGTAATACATTTATGATAACTCCCTTGTGAGTGTGAATGTTTGCATAGAGTTTAGTGAAGCAATGAGCTTACCCTGATTGCTCTTCATTGGTCAATATGAGAATCACCTGAAAGCCCAGTACCATCACTTCTCTGTAAATATCCACTTCAAACTGTAGAAGTTACTGTAGGAGTGTAGAAGGGAAATGAAGTGGGCAAAATCTTCACATGTGCCATTACCCTTAGGGGAAACCATGGCAATTATAACACCTGGAGCTGTGGAAATGTATATGGCACCCAAGTGTGATTCTAGTTGCCAAGTGAAGACATCAGTATCAATAGGTGAACAATCAGGTCACCATATAGAACTTTTAGAGTTCCCTCTGCCAATCATTGTGTCCACCCTCTCTAATGTAGGTTATTATCAACAAAGCCTTTTCTATATGAAAATCAATGGCAAAAAAAATATCAAAAATGATGCCTCCAGTTTTGTCACAATGGTAGACTCTGTAACAGAAGAATAGCTTTTGGACACAACCATTACAGTGAGGGGAGGGGAATGTGGTGTGAATCTCAATTTTGTTGCAGCTGTTACTGCATTACATCCTAATACTTGCGTTTAAACAACAGACCAATAATGCTACTTACTGGAGAAAATTGTATCTGTTATTACACCTTGTTACAGATGAAGCCACATGGATTTGTGTGTTAAATGCGTCATGACTCGGAATTAATTGAAGAAACTGTGTTATCTAAAGTCATTTTAACTCATTTAATGCATTTAACCTTTTCATTAGCATACCAAAGCACCATTGTTCACAATGGTGAATGCTTTAATAAGATGGGATGCTGTGACCCAATTTTCTGTGTTAAGTGGCATAAGTGGGATATCTGTGTTTAGTTTTTCTGTGTCAAACACACAAACCAAAGTGGCTGCATCTGTAAGTATTTTGGATTTCTATGTTCATGTGAATATCCTCTACGCCCATTTCCTTCAACCCATACACTGCCAGCATGGATAGATAGGTTGCTGGAATTTATAGTGATACCCATTTAAAAAAGGCCGCTGTACACCAGCAGATCTCTACTAGTTCCAAATTGATTTGTGTTCCTCGGCAGGGAAGCCTCTGCTTTTCTCTACAGATCCATTGAAAAGAACCGATACCTTGTATGAGCTTTGTGCTAATGTGTATAAAAGCCTGTGGATGGAAGATAAGAAGCGTGGCTTTATATAAAGTTCTTCTTTCTTCTTCTTTCTGGTTCAGCATTGGATATAGGTCTCTCTATTGGGATTTATGATTTCAACATCTCTCAAATAAGGTTGTGCCTCCTGTCTACCCCTAGTTTCCTCCCTAAATGTGAAGTCCACATAACATAAAACCCTTAAAATGAATTACCTTAATGAGGTCACAGTTGTCTTACAGTTGGCCTCAACCATTGAAACATAAACTCCAGACTGATGGCATTATGATCCCAGTGTTGGACTGGCCCACAGGGATACCAGGAAAACTCCCGGTGGGCCCAGGTGTCAGTGGGCCTCTTGCTCCTAACCATTTGGCCTATTTCATGGTCATTTCCTATTTCTTATGGGAACAAAGAGGTTTAATAATGGAAGAATAGAGCAGTAACGGAACTAGGTGGGGGCGGGCAATGCAGCCGGGCCCGCCCCCACCCTCGTTCGTGTGATTTTTCTCTGCGCCTGCAGCCGACTCCAGCTGCAACGGGCGCGATCTGCCCTGGCCCAGTTGCACCCCCTGCTCCCTCGGTAGTTACTCCCCTGGAATAGAGTATGGCATGTAGAGAAAAGATACTAGGAGAATAAAGAGGTTGAGTGAGGAGAGGAGGTATAAATTTTGGAAAGGTTTTCTGGTGGGCCCCTGGTATCCCAGTCCGACACTGTATGATCCTAAGATTGTATATTGGTTATATTATATATCCTGGATATAAATACAGTGTATGTCTGAAGCACAGCTAGGAAATAAACCGTAGGGTTGCCTGGTGCAGTTACGGAGAAACCTCATGAGATCCTGGGCGACTTGTAGAACACAAACGTTAGGGTAATGCAATGGTGACGTGATCGAGCAATAAGCCGAGCATGTCATTTTCTCTTCTGAAGACATAAGACTCCATGTACATTATTGATATAAAAGAGCATAGATATGTCAGCAGGAGGAAGAAATCCGAGGATCTAATACTTTAAGCTACAGAAATACCCAGGGAGTAGCATTTTCTACAGTCAGAACAAGACGAAGGAAATAATTGGATTCCTTTATGTTCTGACAGTTTCCATGTAGAAGCTTTGACAATAATCACACAAAAATTTTAGCCAGCCTACATAAAGACCTCCGACAGTAAGAAATTATTGAGCACCTGATCTCCTGTAGACCATTTCCATTGCTAAATGCTGACGGTCATAAACCGTACAAACATAAAGCCGTATTCACTGGTTACTTATGCAGACATTATAACACTTACTTCATTCATTATTCATTCACTTGTATCTCATCAGAAGATCTTAAGGGCAATTAAATGCAAAACTCGAACCACTGTCCTTATACCCCATGCTATTTCCATATGCTGGGATCTTGTCTGGCTGTCTCTACACAGATTTTATTTAGGATATTGTTTTTTCTTTAATAGCATTCTGATGGCTTCATACTTATGTCGGACCTATTCACAGTACAGACGACATTGTGGTGTTTGGGTCCAGGAGCTTTCACGGATCCACTGTGTCTTAGGGGAGGTAAAACCATTTAATAGTTAGGAGCATATTTACTAAGGGTCGAATATTGAGGGTTAATAAACCCTCAAATTCGACCCTCGAAGTATAATCCTTTGAGTTCGAATATCGAAGTCGAAGGATTTTAGCACAAATCCTACCATCGAATGATAAAAATCGTTCGATCGAACGATAAAATCCTTTGAATCAAACGATTCGAATTCGAACGTTTTTAAGCGATCGACCGAAGGTTTTTTCTTCTATCTAAAAAAATTTAGAAAAGTGATGGGGAAGGTCCCCATAGGATAACATTGTACTTCGGTAGGTTTAAACTGCCGAAGTATATAGTCAAAGTTAATTTTAAAGAGACAGTACTTCGACTATCGAACGATTTTTAGTTCAAACCGTTCGAATCAAAGTCGAAGGTCGTAATAGCCTATTCGATGGTCGAAGTACCCAAAAAAATACTTTGAAATTCGAAGTTTTTTTCATTCCAATCCTTCACTCGAGCTTAGTAAATGTGCCCCATAATGTAGTCAACATGTGAGATATAAAGTAAGGGATTTAATTGGAATATTACTATAATTATTAATATAGTCTTTATAACTTTCCATACAAATTTGGAAATGAAGATGATATTATTAACATTTATTTATATAGCGCCAGCATATTTCGCATCGCTGTGGATAAGGAGGAAAATTGTTATTTGGTTTATTACAACTTAATTCAAATAAAAACTGGATAATGTATAGGCACCTCTGCCTTCCAGAAAAAAAGGACCCCTTCCTTGATCCCACCTTAAATGGCCTGGTAGGGTTGATGAAATAATTGTTGTGTCCATCAGTATAATATTAATGGATTGTACTTTTTCAACCATTACTAGTACAATCCAATATTTCACATGACCATATAGGAAGAAGAGTTCCTTGTTCTCCTGTTAGCGGCTTTTAGGTTTAGTATTTTTTAAATAAAAAAGTAATTGACTGGAAAGGTCCAACAAAGAAATCCAAGTTAAGGCCTGGAATTAGGATTGGATGGTGGCATTTTTACCAGTATGAGGTGCCAGCTATTCATCGGTTTACCCTTATTATTTACACGTATTGTGTAACACGGGACACGTCCAGCAAACTCAGCTCTAAGGGTTGCACTGATCACATTTAAAGGAGAACTAAGCCCTAAAAATTAATATGGCTAGAAATGCCATATTTTGACCGTTTAGAACCTGACTAAAGGTTGGGGCATCTACTGTACATATCAGTAATGATCCAGGACTTCAAAGTTGTCACAAGCGTTTCCCATCTTGGTGTTTGTTAGGAGTGACAGTGGCACTGCACAGGCTCAGTGTTCTTTGAGCAGCTGTTGAGAAGCTAAGCTTAAAAAGCAGAAAACAAAGTGTGTCCGTCACATCAGCTGATGCGACACAGCTGATTATTAAATTCTGATTATTAAAAGCTGGTTTCTGAGCTGCCATGCACCAATAATTATTTACTCAGCCTCATGTATTATATTATATTGTGACATTTTTATTAGGGATGCACCGAATCCAGGATTCGGTTCGGGATTCGGCCGAATTCTTCTGCCTGGCCGAACCGAATCCTAATTTGCATATGCAAATTAGGGGCGGGAAGGAAATTGTGTGACTTTTTGTCAGAAAACAAGGAAGTAGAAAATGTGTTTCCCTTCCCACCCCTAATTTGCATATGCAAATTAGGGTTACGGATTCGGTTCAGTATTTGGCCGAATCTTTCGCGAGGGATTCGGGGGTTCGGCCGAATCCAAAAAAGTGGATTCGGTGCATCCCTAATTTTTATTCTATGTGTACTGTATATTGTGAGTGGGTCTCTAAGCTCAGTAAGTGACAGCAGCACAGAGCATGTGCAGTGAATCAGCAGAAAAGAAGATGGGGAGCTACTGGGGCATCTTTGGAGAGACAGATCTTTACTGATAAAGGGCTGTGGTTGCCTTGGGCTGGTACAGAAACCCAAAACATAATGTACAACATTTCTAGCGACTTCTTTAGTAGCAATAAATGAACATTTGCTATAAAATATGTCAGTAAAGAGAAATTTTAAAAAGCAATTTAGGACTTAACTTCTCTTTTTTTTTTTAGGAATCTCCCTATTTTATTGTCTGTTAGTGAGTAGCGGCAATCAGCCTTCCTGCTAGGATGAGTCTTCCCTGGGGTGAGAGATTATCCTGAGTATGATATATGTATTGCATTAATTGTTTAACCTCTTGTGCGCCATCCTCCAAACTCTTGCAGGGCACAGCCCACCTGACAGGGGCCTTGGGTGCAGCTCTGTCGATGGACATATATAGTAGGTAACCCTATGCAGTGATAACAACGCAATAACATTACTCTTTGTTGAGATACAAGCATTTGCAATTCCCCCACTGGCAAACACTGCATTGTCACCTGCCTACCTTGTAAAAACAAATTGTGAATGCAATTCTGCCTATTGATTCCCCTTCTGTGAATGAAATCTTATGAATCACAGTTGGGTTTCCAGAAAGAAATACATTTTGACAACTCGCTAAACCTTTGGTCCCAGCCTAACCAGTCATGACAAGCAAACAAGACTGAGGTTGAATTTGTTTAAATAATAAGGTTTATAGTGAATGCCAAGTGTTATTGACTTTTTATGTAACAGAGAAACATGTTAAATACAATATAGTGAGAATAAGACAGCAACGTGCCACCTTCTGACATTTGCAGGGAAAATCTCCAATCACCAATATTTGAGTTTTTCAGCTCTGATTGACTTAAGGACTGGAGACAAAACTGCACTGCATACTCCAGATGAGGCCTCACCAGGGACCTATAAAAAGGCATAATTAAGTTTTCATCCCTTGAGTTAATGCCCTTTTTTATGCAAGACTGAACTTTATTTGCTTTAGTAGCCACAGAATGACACTGCCTAGAGATTTACAGCTTTTCATCCACAAAAATCCACAGCTTTTTTTTAATAATACCCTTTTAGTCTTACACACCCTGTACATATATATTTATATTTTAAAGGTCTAAATTTAAGTGAAACCTCTTTAATAAGCATTATAATCGGTGCATTCTGACGTCAGAACTTGCCGTTTATAAGGATATAATTTACAGTCTGGTCTCATAGGGAAATGACCAGACTGTAGATTATATAGTGAATAAAGTACCCACTCTTGTAAAATATAAGGATATTATAAGTTACCGAGGAGTATCATGACCATATAAAAGCACGAGGAGATTTTTTTTTATACAGGTCGTGGAACTCCGAGGTAACTTCTAATATCCTCATATTTTACAACTGGGGGTACTTAATTTATTATAATACACAAGTTTCAATGAGTCATGTGACAGAAATGACATCAGAGCTCACCGTTTATAACTAATGACATCAGAACTCACTGTTTATAAGGATATAATTTACAAAATATTCATGGCTTTTGTGTATTATATATATATATAACCCTTTAGACACCCCTTTGTCTGTGTTACACTCCACGTGTGGCTCTTATCTGCTCACTCCGCAGTGGTATGGGGAGAGACTGGGTACCTGGTACTTACTAGCACAGTGCCTCCACCTAGTGGGATCTGGGAATGCACCTACGGGTGGCCCCAGTAGGAATACAGTAATAACACACATACAGTATTGGTTAAACTAAATAACTGTGTATCTAAAATAAATGGGCACCTAATACATGCAGCACTCCTAACAATAGGGTCTCACTAATTAACTTGCTAGCGCAATCTGTCTATCTAACTAAAAGGAAAGCAAAGTCCTTTAATGTCCTTTCAATAACAATGTCTTTATCTTCAAGCACTTCTTTAGGGTACTTTCCCTTTAAACAGGATACTCACTCCAAATCCTCTTTGGAGACTTTACCAGCTCCTTGGGATGCTCAGATAGGAATCTCCTGCTGGTTGTTCCTCCCGTCTGTATTCCTTTCACACTCTCTGCCCCTCCAGACACAGTATGTGGCTTCCCTGTGCCAGCCTGATCCAAATGAATGCTTTTGGTGCAGCCTCTCAGCTCTCTGGGCCCACCAGCAACTCTCTTTCTTCCTTCTCTATCCACCATGCGGCTCTCTATGCCAGGTTCTCTTCTTTTGCCAGTCTCTGTGACTTGCTCTTCCTGCCTGCCACTCACTAGCTGCTGTGTCACTTCCTGTTGCACTGAGATCACTGAACAGCTGGTTGCTAGGTAATAGCTTACAGCACACAGACACAGGCTCTGGGCTTCTGCCCGTACAGGGATAAGAGCAAGGAGTTTGCACTTATTCCCTACATTCATTCTGACTGTTTTCCTGTCAGCAATGTATTGCAAATAATGTACAGCGTGAGCATTTAAGTATAAATAAATACAGGTATGGGACCTGTTGTCTAGAATGATCAGGACCTGGGGTTTTCCAGACAATGTCTCTTTCCATAATTTGGATCTTCATACCTTGAGTCTACTAGAAAATCATGTAAACATGAAATAAACCCAATAGGCTGGTTTTGTTTCCAATAAGGATTAATTTTATCTTAGTTTGGATCAAGTACAAGCTACTGTCTTACTATCTCTCACCCCAGGGAAGACTCATCCTATTTGGATCTTTCTACATAATGGGTTTCTGGATAATGGATTCCATAACTGTACTTTTCTTTTTACCATGTCTCTAGTTCTCTTTTCCTCTATCCTCACTTAAATATGCTCCAACAAATGGAAAAAGTATGGAAAAAATATATTTGATCTATATGTTAGGGGGTTTGGCTGCATTTACAATCCTCCTGGAAATAGGGAAGGAGGTCTTGCAGTATATCATTGGGCTGTATAGAGAAGCTAGTTTGAGATGGTCAGGTAAAATAAAAATGATGTATATAAAAGGCCTTTAAGTTTGTGTTGGAATCATTCAAAAAGACAGTTTGGCTACAGAGTAAAACAGACCATATTTCCTTCTGATTTATCTCTCGTGACTGCAGAGCGGTGAATGCACACTCCATGGGGATTCTGAGCACCTGTTTATATAAGTGGGAGTAAGTGACTGATTGTAGTATGTGTATGCTTGCTACTTTGATGTTGTGTGCTCAGATACACAGGCAAAACAGAAAAATAACAGGATACAATACAGAGATGTTTTAAACCTGCCATGGGGACATTATCTTCTTACTGATTAGGTTTAAATCCATTGGGTGTCCTTTTTTACTCCAGTTTCTTTTAAGTTTAAGCAAAATTCAGCAGCATACAGGGCACCCTGCTTAGCTCCTGTGCCACTACATGTGACTTGGGGCTTACTGGATGGCAAGATACAAAGGGCTCCTTTCAACATGAATTTGTGTTGATCATTATTTGCAAGCACAAAAGGAGAATAAGCAACACTATGCCCAGCAGCTTCCAGTGCAAAAACACACAAAGTCAATCGCTAATAGTTTTTATTCTGTTTTATAATGTTGGTTTCTTTGGTTTAACTGTCATACAATTTCAAACACATGGTCTCTTAAAAAAACAGTGATATAACAGAGGCACATATAGATTTTTCAATGAACACACAATTATAGCTCACTTAGGGAATACTATTATGTGCTTCCTCATTCCCGAGCACTTTGTGCCTGTCAATATCTGTATCTTTGGAAGCACGTTTTGCTTTCAACTGAATGGGAAGCAGCTGCTGGCAAAGTGAGGCTTGAGCCCCAAAAGTCTCAAATCCTCTGGTCCAGAAGAATATTGGACACAATGAGCTTAAAAGGGTGGGTCACCTTTAAATGGACTTTTAATATCATGAGAGTTTTATTTTTTGTGGTTTTTGAGTTATTTAACTTTTTATTCTTCAGTTTGCAGTTTCAGGGTCCAAATTAACCTAGCAACCGAGCATTGATTTGAATAAGAGGCTGGAATAGGAATAGGAGAAGCCTGAATAGAAAGATAAGTAATAAAAAGAAGCAATAACAATAAATGTGTAGCCTTACGAAGCATTCGTTCACTTTAGTATGTTATAGAATAGGCAATTCTAAGCAAGTTTTCAATTGACCTATACTATATTTTTTAAAGTTTTTGAAATAGTTGCCTTCTTCTTCTGACTCTTTCCAGCTTTCAAATGGGGGTCACTGACCCCATCTAAAAAACAAATGCTCTATATGACTGTATTGTTATTGATACTCTTAATTACTCATCTTTAAATTAAAGAGATACTGACACCAGAAATTTAACCTTTTTTTTACATCTACTGTAAAATTGGCTTTGCATGCTTCTTATAATTTCGCCATAAAGTATTTGCCCAATGCTTTGTCTGTCTGACTCCCTGTGATCACCTATGAGGGGCTGCCATATTTGTGCAGCAGGAGTCAGTTAGCATTAGAAACTATAATTGACAGGCTGAGATGGGATAGTGAGGTTGGTAAGTCAGTTTTAGAAACCTCAACTAACAAAAACTTATAAAAACAAACCTCTCAGCAAAAAACAATCAACGTGACCTATAGGTAACTTTTAATGTACATTCAAATTTTAAAAAGTCGTTTTTTTTAGTGTCAGTATCATTTTAAGGCTCTCCCCTATTCATATCCCAGTCTCTTATTCAAATCAGTGCACGGTAATTTGGACCCTAGCAACCAGATGGCTGAAATTGCAAA
Organism: Xenopus petersii; assembly: GCA_038501925.1. NCBI lineage: Eukaryota > Metazoa > Chordata > Amphibia > Anura > Pipidae > Xenopus > Xenopus petersii. Next base: position 212,112,955 of record CM076672.1, on the reverse strand, counting down.
CTGCAGAGCTGCTGAATAAAAAGCTAAATAACTAAAAAAAACACAAATAACAACAAAAATTTTCTCAGAATATCTCTCTCTACATCATACTAAAAGTTAAATCAAAGTTGAACAACCCCTTTAAGGTGCCAGTTAGCAACTTTTCTACTCAGAAGAGATCATTCCTGTTTTTTCACTTTATACTCTGCCTTGTGCCCAGGAGCTTGCAAATGACCCCTACAGACTTCCTCCTTGAATCCTGTATTCCCAAAATTCATCATGACGTGAAAAGGCAATATAGTAGATCTTTGGGGAAGCAGGGCGCAGAAATGAATGATCTGATATATCAATATTATACTTACCAATTATCGCCCCTGCACTTTAGCACAAGCGGATCCAATATTTCTGTAGCATGAAACGCGAGGCTCATTAGCATTATGGGTACACCTCAGCGCACCTGATGTAGTCCTAAATGACACAGCCATTTATCTACATAATTTGCACAGCTAAATTTTAATGGAAGCAGGTTTCCAAGGCAGTTTGATTGCTTTCCATTAATCTACACCGCGATTATTTAAAGGAAGCACTTTCAGATATTAACACCTACATTTTATATGTGCTCAGAGCTGGCTAGAGACTGGGAGTGCCCTGGTGCAATTTAGTGAGTCTCTATGGGGGTCCCTGCTCATACATTTAATTGAATTTATCTGTCCCAGGTTCAACTCTTCAGTTGCAATAACTGCTCTAGGGCCTATTTCCTCCTTCCATGATCCATCTCAGAATTTTACCCACAATACTTTTATCTCTGTGCGTTCAAGGTGAATTTGTCCGCATTAGGATAATAATCAGATCACATTAGCCCGACTTTCAGCATGAAACATTAAAACATTAAAACTTTCTTTTCACTCAATGTGCTTTTTAGGAAATTGCAACATAAATGCCTGTTTCAGTTGTAGAAATCTTAATACTCATCCCGGGTGGAAGATTTCCAGATGACACGGACATTATTTACAGTAAGGGGATTATTTATCAAAGTCCGAATTAATCTCAATATTTTCTGAAAAAAACTCAGACCAAATCCGCGCGGGGTTTTTTTGGCTTATTTATTAATACACTTTCCCGAAAATTTTGTTTGTGGGAAAAAATTGTGAAAAATCAGATTTTCAAAATTTTTTTGGATTTTTCACCGAAAACTCAGAATTTTGCTCGAAAAATTTGGGGTATTGCAAAAAACCCAGCGCACATCAAAAAATCATTGGGACTTCTCCCATTGACTTATATGCAACCTCGACAGGTCTGAGATGCCGGATTTTCGAAGTCCAATTTTATAAAAATGATTTTTGGATTTGGAGTTTAGTAAATAACCCCCTATGTGTTATTACTCCCAACCCACAGTCACGGCCTTCACAAATCATGGGCCCTGTACAGCAACATTTTCTGGGCCCCATATCTCACCCACCCCACAGAAAAAAAAACAAACAGACATCAGAGCTAAAACAGTAACCCCCCTAAGTTATAAAAAAAAACCCTTGGTGGCCAGCCCCCCCACACATGTTATAAAAAGCCATTGGAGATCAGGGGCTCCCTGAAAGTAAAAAAAAAATATTGATGGCCTGCCCCCTCCCCACAAGTGGCCAGGACTCTTTAAGTTAAAAAAAAAAATATTTGCCAGGGTCCCCCATAAGTTTGGCTCTTAAGGGCAGCCCAGCCATGCTTCACTCACTTGATTACCCCCTCCCCCCACTGTCAGCCTGCTGCAAAGTTTAGAAGAGAGGACGGGAGCTCCAGTGCCAGCATTATTTTTCTCCTGTCCAGTTCTCTGTACTATCATTGGTCGATTAAGTTAAGTTCTGTTGAAGCTGCATTGGGAATGGATAGGAGGGGAAGTTCCTACTTCACCCATCCAATCCCTGTACAGCTTTTCAGGGACTTAAGCTTAAACAACCAATGAGGGTACATCGGAGCTCCCGTCCTCTAAATGTTGCAGCAGGCAGACAGCAGGGGGGCCCGGCTAATCAAGTAAGTGAAGCATGGCCGGGCCCCCCTAACACACAGAAATCCGCGGGCCCGGGACAATTGTCCCCTCTGTGCCCCCCCCTGATGGCGGCCCTGCCCACAGTACTCACACTTGCACATTACTCATGTTCTACCAATTATTCTATTCAGCAGACTGTGCTATTAGCTGCCTTAGTCTGGCTCTTACGTCTAGAATTATCTACTCAAAAGATTTAGCCTACTACTAGCAGGTGCCTCCTCCCTGATGTTCACTGAGGTGTATTCCTCTTCTCTTCACTCAGGTCCTTGTCCCTTTTCATGAGTGCAGTATATTTAGGCCTAATATGGCTTCTACTCTACTCTTAATCAAGTAGTCTAACACAACCTTACCTCCCTGGTCTGTGAGAATTTGCCTACATGCCCACACCTGGATAGGGAACACCTTTACCCACCATACCCTCCCATGCTAGATTACGATACTTATGTTCTCCTTCACAGACATTGGCATTAAGTATTTTTGTTCCTGCCTCTGTCCATATACTGACCTCTGGCACAGAAATAAAGTGTGGGTGAAATGTGTTCTTCCTCGTGGGATCTACTTTAGCTACACGTTGATGACCCTAAGCCATTTTGAGGGATGTTTGAAAGGATGGCACCACCATTTTCATATTGGTTATTGTCATATAAAGTAAGAAGAAGAGACACCCCTATACAGGAGCCTGGCAAGTGCATCAAATGAACCTACAATAGCAGCTTTGAGAATCACTGTCTAGTGAGACAACAACCACCAGTGAACCACAGCAGAAGCCAACTGCCTGGCAAGGAAATAGAGACTGAACTCTGCAAAGTTCTTTTGGCAAGTCTAGGTCGCTCCCCAACCCAGATCCCAAAGCTGAGTCTACAATTTTGAACAAACAGGCATGCATGGTGATGGGGAAACTATGGAACACATGAAACGTTGGGAGAAAGATTATTTTAAGCATATTTAGCTTTCTGTCACACCAAATTGTTATTTTTTTTAGATTTGTGAAGAATTAAGTAATATAGGAATAATAAATTGTTCATATTACTTAAGATCTCTATAGGCAATAGCTTCTAGTTACCTGATGTATTGTAATTGCCCAGTTGTAAGTGATTTATTTGCTGGAAGCATATCAGTCAATGTCTAAGGGGCTGATTCACCAAGGGTCGAATATCGAGGGTTAATTAACCCTCGATATATTCGACTGGGAATTAAAATCCTTTGACTTCGATATTCGAAGTCGAAGGATTTTAGCGCAAATAGTGCGATCGAAGGAATAGCAAAGGGATTATGGGGCACCCCAGTGTCATGCCTCGCTCCAGTCAGTCAATAGATCCCCAGTCCGTTGATGCGCATATATGACCAGCAATACCAGATATACATTGTATGAGCATGGGCTTGCATGTCCTGCTATTGATGGCGGATTGCCTTTAATAATTATTGCTCTAAAGTTCATGTTAATCCCTGACACTAAAAAATGAGCAAATGACAATAATAAAAAGATACAAATTCTCAGTGCCCTGGGTTTTGGAGAATATTCTGAGTACATTAGCCCAGAGTGTCACAGTAAAACATTGGTCACCAAACATGTTGCTCACCAACCCCAGGTGCTTATATTTGAATTCCAGGCTTGGAGGCAAGTTTTGGTTTCATTAAAACCAGGTGTACTGCCAAACAGAACATTCTATAGGCTGCCATATAGGGGCTACCAAATAGCCAATCACAGCCTTATTTGGCATCCCCAGGAACTTTTTTTCATGCTTGTGTTGCTCCCTAACTCTTTTTACATATAAATGTGGCTCACAGGTAAAAAAAAAAAAAAGGTTGGCGATTCCAGCAGTAAAATATTAACTAGGTGCTGATAATCGCATAGGAAGGGAATAGTGGTATAAATGAAGTGCTTGTGGCTCTCTTTATATTTTATACTGCAATGCAGTGTTCTGCCCAGGGATATGTGTAGGGTTCTAGGACTCAACATTCCTATATTTGATCATTTTTCAAAAACCCAAACATTACCTGCAGACAAATGGTTACCTAAGGCTTATTATTATTATTATTATTATTATTATTATTATTAAAGCCTGTCTGACCTGCAGGTCTGGACTGGGATTCAAAATAGGCACTGGCATTTAAGCACACAGAGGCCCAAACAGCCCCCCCCACTAGCCCACTAAATAGTGACTATCTATGGCATCTTACAGCAGCCCCTCTGGCATTTGCCAGAACCCACAGATTGCCAGCACAGGCCTGCTGACCTGTCACGGTATCCAAATAATTGTCCCTTTGGATAGACTAGCAATCGTATGGATTAAGCAAACAAGCATTGCATTCCAATGAACTCAGCAGTATAATGAAGGGCTCAGGTGCACTTTAGCCTACATCATGGGAGGAGGATTAAACTGCAATTACTAAAACTGGCAGGCAATCCAAGAGATCACTCCTCATACAGAGTAGTAAAAAAAAACCAAAAAACAGTTTTTTGTTAAATTACTAGATTTTGATCAGCCTTACGCGTTTCATGTTGTACCCAGCACTTATTCATAGGCAAGAGCAGTAAAATGGACTGATCTACTTTTAAACTCTCATTAATCTCACCTCTAGTTCTCATATTTGATCTGTGTGTATTAGTGACTGGCTTGTCTGGCTGATATATTTTTAATCACATCTTTTGCACATTAATACAACATTCATAGGTTTACAATTAATACATTGTAAAAATGTGTCTGTTACTGAACAAATAAAGGTATCACCTATTAGATAAATAGAGCAACACATCTGTTTGCTCCACATTTGTACATTCTTTTAGACAATAGCCCCATTATCTGCGTAGGTGGGGGAACTAACTACAGTACTGTCGCACAACATATAAAAGTGGCACCTGTCCTTTCTTATTGGGTCATTTCTAAGTATTTTTATTTTAAGAAAAACCTTCAAAAAATTCCAGTTCACCTGTCTTAGAAAATGTATTTCCACTTCTCTTTAGATATAGTGCAGTATTTTTTGATACAAGTGGATTGCCACATTGGAAACTGCAGGAAAAGAAGATCAAAAGTGGCTCCTTGTCACTTGCTCATCATAGTTACATAGTTACATAGTTAAATCGGGTTGAAAAAAGACAAAAGTCCATCAAGTTCAGCCCCTCCAAATGAAAACCCAGCATCCATACATACACCCCTCCCTACTTTCATATACATTCTATATACCCATATCTATACTAACTATAGAGTTTAGTATCACAATAGCCTTTGATATTATGTCTGTCCAAGAAATCATCCAAGCCATTCTTATAGTCATTAACTGAATCAGCATCACAACATCACCCGGCAGTGCATTCCACAACCTCACTGTCCTGACTGTGAAGAACCCCCTACGTTGCTTCAAATGAAAGTTCTTTTCTTCTAGTCTAAAGGGGTGGCCTCTGGTACGGTGATCCTCTTTATGGGTAAAAAGGTCCCCTGCTATTTGTCTATAATGTCCTCTAATGTACATGTAAAGTGTAATCATGTCCCCTCGCAAGCGCCTTTTTTCCAGAGAAAACAACCCCAACCATGACAGTCTACCCTCATAATTTAAGTCTTCCATCCCTCTAACCAATTTAGTTGCACTTAGTCCCTGCACTCTCTCCAGCTCATTTATATCCCTCTTAAGGACTGGAGTCCAAAACTGCACTGCATACTCCAGATGAGGCCTCACCAGGGACATATAAAGAGGCAGAATTATGTTTTCATCCCTTGAGTTTAATGACCTTTTTTATGCAAGATAGAACACCTTGCTTATTGCTGTTATTATCCAGAACTTGGCAATCATGGAGACCCTCCACTTTTAGGTAAGGGAAACACTAATATTATACATGAAAATATAAAGTCTGAACAGCCTATAGTCTGAGTTTATCTGAGAATTAAAGGGCATGTAAAGGCAAAAAAATAAAATCCCATTTTTAATTTCTTCAATGAAAAATAAACTTATCTCCAATATACTTTAATTAAAAAATGTGTACCGTTTTTATAAGAAACCTGACTGTATGCAGTGAAATTCTCCCTTCATTTACTGCTGTGGATAGGAATTGTCCCTAACTGCTGAGCAGGGAAACAATCATACTTATGAACAGCAGGGGGAGCCCCGCCTTACTTCCCAGCCATGCAGAAATCAAGCAGCTTTGTTTATGACGATCCCTAAGCAGCCCAGACCACACTGAGCATGTGCACAGTCTTAGTCTTGCAAAGATGTTTAACAAAGTTACAAGATGGTGACCCCCTGTAGCCAACTTTAAAAGAATAAATGATTTGTTTGATTAGGCTTGTGGTGCAGTAAGTTCATGTTTATATTTAGTATACAAAATACAGCATTTCTAGCCTTATTCTATTTTAGACTTTGCATGCCCTTTAAAGCTGACTATAGACGCAAAGATCCGATTGTACGAATCCGTGATTTGTATGATTTACGAACCATGTGTGGAGAGTACCGACATTTTTCGTCCCACAGAAATCTTCATTTGGGCGATCGGACAGGTTAAAAAATTTCTGTCGGTTGCCGATAATATCTCTGCATGTATTGCCGATCGTACGATTTTCAGTGGGAGACTGTCACTAACTTTGTCGGATATAACTTTCGTACGATTGCTGTCAGGGGCAGAACATCGGCTGATCTGTTCTTTAACTACTTTATTTGATCTGAATGGTTAGTGGCAGGTCGGGAGATGGGGAAGTCCGATCGTTCGAAGTTTCCATCTATGGCCAGCTTTAGGTGATTGAATGGACTGATGCCCAATATGGCACGTTAAGCCCAGATTTTTGGGCAGGCCACGAAGGCCTGGGTCTAGGGTGGCAGGATTTTAGGGGCAGCATGCCACCCAGCTGCATTGATTTTGAAGCAGTGGGGACAGGCAGAAGATTTAATAGTTTTTAAAATTACATGTGTGCCAATCCCAATGCTCCAGACCCATTGAAGGAAATTTGTGTAAGAGTAAAGGGGAGTGCTCAGGTGAGATGAGCGGTGGGGGCCTGGAGTGAGGAGTGGTAGGAATTTTTGCAAAGATGAAGTGTAAAAGAAGTTGCATTATCAACAGGGCTGCCAGAAATGGTGCATAAGCCCTTAAAGCAGCCAGTAATTGGCCTGATATGAAACAGAAGCCATAAATGTTCCTGAGCTTGTAATTGATTTGTAAATAATGTGCTCACTGTGGCTTTATCAGGCATCTACCACAACATTTGTTCTCTGCATTGAAATTAAGTGGCAAATTTCCCTTACAAATGCTCCAGGGAACATTCTTGCCTTATCAATCAAAAGCACAATATAATACGTCTATATAGCCTGTACTGCTGAGGAATACATACAGTATAAAGTGTTTCCTTATAAATCAGGTTTGTTATTTTAATGTGAACATGCGAGGGAGCAATATAGTAGAAAAACCTTCACCCCATTCTGCTCAGCTGCCAAAAGTACAGTACGTATAGAATAGATTGTATAGTGGCAGCATCAGTATCTCCTGGGTGTCCCACGGGGCTCGTATAACTGACAACTATTATCTTGTTCAACTGAAACACTTACAGGCAATCAGGTAAATCGATTCATTGTTCTACTACGCAAACATGAGGAGAGAATCTGTAGGCACTTTATAATCTATTTCAGCCTCAAAGCTCTCATAAATAATGCTACTATATGTTTAGCATGAGCTGCTAAACGTAGAACAGGGCATGTTGGTAGGGCTAAGGAATGGCCATGGGCAACTGTGGCTGTTGGTGGTTTGCTGGAAGTCATCTTTTGAACATATGAAAGCTGCCAGACTCCTATACCCTGTTTTTCTTATCTTACATATATATGAACCAGTGTGTTTACCTGCACTCTCATAGGAATCACCACATTCCAACACATGGAAGAGCAACGAATTCAAAAAAAATGTGCTACTGGAAAGCTCCAAAAAGAGACATATGAGAAAAAATATATATAACGTAGCACTCTCAATAATATACACACCCTTGTGTTAGAGTAAGAGTGGTTCTATACCAAAACCACCATGAAAGTCACTCCTAAACGTGCCACACATTCATCAAATACTATTGTAATGAGAAATAACCAGAAGAAGTAATGCAGGGTTGAGGTAGGGCAAAAGCAAGAGCCACTTGATGATCTCCACTTCAGCTTTGGTATCCCCATATACTCACAGACTAATCAGAGAGGAAGAACTTATCACAACACTCCATATGAATGGCAATAGTATAGCGGTTCTCCTTATCCTTAGAGACAATAGAAGGTGGCCTGTGCAAGTACGTCTATAACATTTTTAATGTATCAAAGATGTTGCATTCAGAATAAGAAATTTTTGAAGGTTGCACACCTCATAAAGCAATCGTTCACCATAGTAACAGTCTCCAATTATCTTGTTGTCTTCCACCAAATACTGTGCATTTTTCTGAAGCGTGTAAAGGTCTCAACGTAGATGCGTCTTAACTTCGTTGCTGACGCTTTTCGCCTGCTCTAGAGTGATGAAGGTCCTGAAATAATATGGCACCCCGGAGGTGTTATTGGATCTTTATGAATCTTTGGTAGAATGTAGAAGAGGGGGACTTAGGATATTTAATATTCAAATACGCTTTTTTTCTCTGCGTTCAATATTTCTTTACTTTTGGCTTCTTCTAACAACTTATTTTGAAAGATGTTCAATGGGTTATTCTGTAACAATCTGCCAGCATTCCACAGGAGCTGAACACACGATTTGCGTTTTTAGGGCTCCAGTGTTGTCACCTTGGACTAGGATAATTTCAAGAAATGAGGAAATATGAGGTTACTAGCATTTATATTGATCGCTTTTGGCTTTAGATGAGTTATTTCATTATCCTCTTGACCAGCCAAACCTTAACTGAAGGCATATGTATCTTTTACAGCCCCACTTAATAGTGTGGAGCATGGAAAACAACTTTTAGGACAACTATCCCCCATATGTAATATAAGGCACTACGTTTGTCCAGGAGCAGCAACCCATAGCAGTGAATAAGATGTTTGCTTTTAAACAGGTGACCAATAAATGCTTCCTAAAGATTGGTTGCTATGGGTTACTGCTCCTGGGCAAACCTAGTGCCTTTTATTGCATAACCCCATAAGCATCTATCATTCGAAGCCAGGGTCAGGTGAGCACCGAAACAAATTAATTTGTTCACCTCTAAGTGGGTCATTTTCTAACCAGATTTCGATTTTTTTCCACGAATCTCTAAAAATGGTGGTTTTCTCATTATTTTTAAAAGCTCAAAAAATTTATGATGTGTACAAACCAGGAAAACCACTAAGACAAAACTTTGTAAAAGTAGACAAAGTCCTATAGAAGTCAATGGGAGCTGCCCTGATCTTTTTGGACCACTCTTAATCAATTCAGACTTTTAGAGGTTTTTGTATTATTTTTTTTCGCTAGGAATTGTCCGACAAACTCAAATTTTAAGAGGTTTTCAAGGTATGATCGCTATGGTGGTACCGTAGAAACCAGTCAAATGAATTTGTACAGGAGCTGGAATTATAAATAAATGATGATGATGAAATGATGATGATTATACCCCCATTATAACTCTCTTATGTTTATCTGGCAAGTAGCCTGTACAATTTAACAGTATTTTCTTTAGTGAGTATATCCAAATCTTTATCTCTGTTCCTGTCTTGCCCTTGTTGTTCTGAAGGTATCAGCATCACAATATTCCTGCGGGGTTCTTTTTAATAAAATCTTAAGATATGACTTCTAGAGATGCCACTCATTCCTTGCCAGCAATATGTTGTTTTATAATGTATCAATATGTTGATGGTTCTCAGATGATATATTACTCAGCGCTAATACAGTTCTGTCTGGGAGGCAGTTTAGGTCAAGTAATAACTCCAGGTGTCATTTTTAAAAAGGAATGTCAACGTGTAGCGATGGAATTATTTAGTAGCAATATATAAATAGTCAGTCAATGAATAACTGTGCGTTGTCACGAACTCCAGCAGTTTAAATTCACAGGATCTGCACGAGGACGCGGTGGAAGGACAGGATAAATGAATAGCCCTGAATATTATGGAATCTAAGCAGTGTTATTTTAGATTCCCTTTGCCGTCTAATCGGGTTTGAAATGTTGTCCATGTTTTTTTTAAAGTACATGTATGGGACCTGTTATCCATAATGCTCGGGACCTGGGGTTTTCCGGATCACAGATCTTTCCGTAATTTGGGTCTTCATACCTTAAGTCTACTAGGAAATCATGTAAACATTAAATAAAACCCATTATATATACAATAAATAACCCAACAGACCCCAATTTTGCTTCCAATAAGGACTTATTCTTAGTTGGGATCAAATACAAGGAACTGTTTTATTATTACAGAGAAAAAGGAAATCATTTTTGAAAATTTGGATTATTTGTAAGATGGTCCATGGGAGATGGCCTTTCTGTAATTCCAGATAAAGGATCCTATACTTGTACAAGGAAAGCATGAAAGAAAACTCAGAGATCGTTTCAGAGCGTAATGATGGTACAGTATATGGATCCAATGTACAGCAGCTCTATTTATTGGCAGTAACATCATGTCCTTTTACGTTCCAGTTGCTCTCCATTTAGGCAGTGCAGGAACAAAAGTGCCCACTGACCGTTTATTTGCAGGAAATTTCATACGTATGTGCATAAAGCTGAGAGCTCTAGGAATAAGGAGGTCAGTAAGGGAGGTTGACTTGGGACTGACCGGCCCCTTCTCATGTTCTGCTGTGCACTTTGCACCAGTTTTTTTAAAAGGTACAGAGAACAGTCACTCCCACAGGCAGAAGTTCTCTCAACAGGGCTTAGTAAAATATAAAGTGTGATTTATTTAGTGGTAACCCAAAGCTGATATCATTATCATGAAACAGAAGTAGGGCATCAGAGAAAATTGCTGCATGAGATTTTGCATCAACTCCCCTTTTGCTTTCTCCCAAGTAAGTATTTTGGATTTTAGTCATGAGACCCAAAGCCCTTGCTTGTTAAAAGAAAGTTCTCTGGAAGATGCCCCTATGGACATTAGAGGCATCTATCTATCTCCATTATCTATCTGTCTGTCTGTCTATCTATCTATCTACCTATCATCTATCTATCAATCTATCTATCATCATCTATATATATATATATATATATATATATATATATATATATATATATATATCTAAATATATATCTCTATCATCTATCTATCTATCTATCTATCATCTATCTATCTATCTATCTATTATGTATACATCTGTCTATCAATTATATATCTATCTATCTTACTATATATCTCTATCATTTACCTATCAACTATCTATCTCTAGCTATCATATATCTGTCTATCTATCAATCATCTGTCTATCTGTCATCTATCTATATATCTCTATCATTTATTTATCTATCATCTGTCTATCTCTAGCTATCATATATCTATTATCTATTTATAAATCACATATCTATCTGTCTGTCTATCTCTAGCTATCATATATCTATCTGTCTATCTATTTATCTCTATCATCCATATATCCATTGTGTATCAATCAATCATATATCTATCATATATCTATCTATAATCTATTACATATCTGTCTATCTATCTCTATCATTTATCTGTATCATCTATCTATCTATCTATCTATCTATCTATCTATCTATCTATCTATCTATCCATTGTGTATCTATCAATCAATAAATCAATCAATCATCTATCTGTCATATATCTATCTCTATCAAGAGCAATGTCTTTTTGTTGGGTGTCTCTTGAGTAACACCCAAAATACTTACTCAGGAAATAACATGAGGGGGGTTGCTGTTAAATCACATGCAGCAATTTCCCCCGATGCCCTACATCTGCTTCATGATTTATTATCAGTTTTGCTATTATGCTCTCTTTAAGCATGATATACTATCCATCATTCTATAGCATTAAGTAACATTACCATTAAGATAAAGATTTCCTTTTGGCCCATTTGTGGTAGGAATAAAACAGATTGATAACATGTTCATGCCTCATTCACTTACATGAATGTTGATGGAGAAAGGCTACACCGCTGCTTATAAAACGTGGAAGGCCATTAATCATATACATATTACAGTAGGCTGCCACCAATACAACTTTCTCGTTGTCTCGCTGGTCTTATAATAAGATCCGAAAGACACAGAGACACAGTTATATTTGCTCATTTGCATTTTCATCCTATTTTTATTCTTTTTATGGCTGCCCCGTGCATAATTACTGTAGGAGGTACATGGGATGCAGATTAAATGTGTGCACTTGGAAGCGGCTAGGAGAGAAAGCACACACAGAACATTTCTAATTTAATGAAATTGTAACTAGAGAAATGTGCAAGAAATTGAGGGTTATAGGGTAAGGCAAATCAAACAAATTCAATTGCTTTATTGAAATTTGCAGTGCAACAAGATTCCTTTCTCTCCCCTTAGGTGAGGGCTACAAAGGGCTGCCACCTTTTACTGTCTTAGCTGTCAGAACTGCCCTTAGGCCCCTGCTCTGAAGAAATGTATTTCCCAGGTAACATATCAAGGAAGAAAATATAATACAAGTAGCAAACACAGATCTGGTTGCTAGGCTAAACACCCTGTTGCTATAGTTGCATCGTTTATTTAGTTGTTAATATTATTGAAAGTAATACTGGTTAATTGGGTTATACTGCATACACAAGGTGTGATTTCTGTTTTTATTAGCTGTTTTCTCGACTGGTATTCATTTTGGGGAGCATCTTTTTCTACTTTGTTGTTTTGAAGGGAATCTGGTACTAAGAAATCCATGAGATGCTTTACCTGGGTGAATATATAGAAAGAATAATACACGTGCACAAATGTCTCTGGCTTTGCAATGAGAGCAGCCAATTAGACAATTCGTTTCCCAAGGCATATTCTGAATGGCAGTTACACAATAGCCACAGGTTGAAGGCAACTGATGGAGTGATTGCCTGACTAAAGTAACTGCTTAAACCCAAGCACACACAAAAAAGGACAAAACATCTTTTCCTTATATATCCACCACTGAATCACCACATCACTAAACAAACAATTACTAAATAAAACATCACTCTCAAAATTAAATCAGCTTAATCACATATATGCACCTTGTAATGATCTAGGGAACTGAAAGATGTTTATAATGATCAGTTACTTGCTAGTATTGTAGGTAATCTGGTCAAATTGCCACAATCCATCTGTTCAGTGAATGAGTTGAATGGTCAGATCTTAGAGGGGTTGTACGTAGACCTGTAACAAAAACTCACCCTGGTGGTCCAGTGGGCTGGCGGGGATGCCTGCCGCACCTCCGTGGTGCTTCCTCCTCGGCTGTCTGCACATGAACTTCCTTAGGGCACGTGCGGCGCGCACTTCCACCTTTTCTCTGCACATTGACGTTTGCGTCAGCTCACAATGGCGCAACATTCAAAGGTTATTTAAAGGGACTTCAATACTGTGCTCATTGCCCGTTATTTGGTTCGTCCTAGTGAGTTCCAGGGTACTATTTCTGTATTCCTGTTATCTGATTCCTGTTTGACCCCTGCCTCATTTACTATTCTGACTTCTGTGATCCTGACCCCTGCCTGGTAACTGACTATTATGACTTCTGTAATCCAACCTGTGCCTGCTTCACTCTTCTGATTGATCTCCTGGTTTTGACCTTTGCCTGTCTGACTCCGCTTGAATTCTGCCTGCACTGACCTGGCCTGTGTGACTTCGTCTTCGTCCATTCCTTGTATTGTGACCTTCTGCCCAAAAGACTTTGCTAACGATTGTGTCCCTCTGCTTGTCCAGAACCCTCGCTTGGCTCCTCTCTTATTAAGACCTGGCGACATCCAATTAGCCGAGGGCTCCTCCCGAGGTGAAAGGCGGCTGTTAAAGGCGGAAGCAAGAGCCGAGACCAGGGAGCCTAGCTTTGGTTCTGGATTTTGGGTGCCGATTCGTGACAAGACCTTGCAGGTCAAATATTGGTTTTCACAGTGTTGACACAAAATAATTGTGTTCTAAAGGTCTGTCAAAACTGATACAGGCCGGGACCAAGGGTTTTCCAGATAAGGGATCTTTCCATTTTCTTTGCGTCTTTGAGGTTCCTTGTGATAGTTGATAATTAGGGTTTCTGCTTCATACTCTACTAGGGAAATAATATACACAGTTCAAACATTAATTAGTGCAAAATCACCACAGCAATTAGTTACAAAATTGCAAAAAACAAACTCATATCATACCACATGGCAGTGTCTTCCCCCTGTCCACTTACCTCATGTCAGCCACTCCCTCCTGATGCATATCCCACCATTGGGGGCTTCATCAGAGGAGGTGTGGCTATAACAGGTCACATCCCTTATTTACCTGCACAGTTACATAATCCGAGGTTACATAATCCAAGGTCAGTTATTCAATATATTATATCCATACTGCAGGACAATACTCTATACCTAAACTATTCCTTTCAGAGACCTGGATATATTAATTAGCTCCCACTATTCTATAATACATGTCCAACAAGAAATACATATCTAAGGGTTTGCTATTAAGCTCTTCAAAATCTCAACATCTCATCAAGGCCACAGAGCGTTTATGTATGGCATTTTATTTTATATTATTTGTTTTTAATTTTAACATTTGTTAAACTCTTTATCTTATATTTCCTATTTACATCATACCCATAATGGGTAGCCTTGTTCATAATCAGGTGCAGGATATACTTACAGTACAAGGGATGCAGACCTGTATATTTGATTACAAACATAGTACACTTAGTAATAGTTAATAGCTATTTCACATCCTGAATTGCCCACAACAAATACCTATATGCTTTAATATTATAAAGTATTATTCAAACCCATCATAATAGTCAAGTGCTTATGCCAACATAAATGTAAACGTACAATATGATATCTTAAAAAATCCACCACACTCAAAAATCTCAATTCATCAAAGTGCAAGAGTGCAGCTAAGAAATACCTAATTTATCTTAAAAACAAATCAGACCCCCACTTTTTAAATTTTTTTACAGTAATTGCGGTGGTGATTTTGCAGTAATAAATGTTTGGACCCAGGCACTGTGCTCATTAGTGATGGGCGAATTTCTCTCATTTCGCTTCGCCGAAAAATTTGTGAATTTCCCGCTAAATGGCGCAAAATTAGCGAAACGCGAATTTTGACACCGGCATCCAAATATTTTTGACGACGGCGACAATTCTGACGCTGGCAACAATTCTGACACACATTAAAGTCAATGGGCGCCTACAATTGTTGCCGTCGTCAGAATTGTTGCCGGCGTCAAAAATATTTGGACCCCGGTGAATTTCTGCGGCAATTTCGTGAATTTATTCGCCGGCAGCGAAATGCTGAAATTTGCCGCAAATTCACACCTGGAGAATAAATTCGCCCATCGCTAGTGCTCACCTATAGATAGCATGATGTACTGGTTATAATACTCTACTAGGCTACTTCTCAGGCAAATCACAATGCTTTAGGTGATATCCTTGCAGCGTTGTGTAGGTACGTATCTGCTCTCAAACAGGGTGCCTGACTCCGTCCAGTCAAGGAATCTCAAAGATCAATGAATAAAGCTTACCCTGGAGAACCTTCAAACCATTGTCTTGTTTATTTCAATATACACAACATGTTTCGAGTCCAAGGACTCTTCATCAGGTGCTTATATACTTCTCAGGCAAAGTGATGCACTACAGTCTACATGAGCACTGCCTCAGGCTTCTGCTTTTCTGTTTATCGATGCTTTACAAATAAACATATCCTAAAACTCTTGAATATATGCTGTAATCAAGGGAATGTTACAGGCAACAGCTGAAATTAGATGTAACCTATAGTTGCACAAATCTAATTACTTTAAATCCCTAAGCACTGGCGCATCCTCCTGCTGTCTTTGCAGTTTACATAAAATAAGTTTGAAATGCAGACAGCTGGCAAAGCAAACACTACTTGAGGAACAGTGCAATCAGTGAAGTTGCCATGTACTTTCCTCAGGGATAGAAATTACCGTAAGTGTCCTGTTTTACCCAAAGCTCCAAAACCTGTAAACTCTCGCTTGATTAACTTGTATTAAATGTGAAATATACAATGAGCTCTTCCTTAAAGGGATTCTGTCATGATTTTTATGATATAGTTTTTATTTCTAAATTAAACTGCTTACATTACGAAAAACTGCACTCTACCATATAAAATGTTATTACTGAACCAACAAATGTATTTTTTAGCTGTAATATTGGTGAGTAAGCAGTCATCTCAGGTAATTGTGCTGATCGTGTGCTTTCAGAAAGAGCCAGCACTTCACAATGGAACTGCTTTCACATAAACAATTGTTTCTCCTACTCAATGTAGCTGGAGGCAATGTATTCCTTGCAATGCAGGTGTCAGGGAGCTGTTATCTGGTTACCTTCCTGTTGTTTTGCTATTGAGGGGGGAAAGGGAGGGGGTGATATCACTCCAACTTGCAGTACAGCATTAAAGAGTGACTGAAGTTTATCAAAACACAAATCACATGACTGAGGGCACATCGGAACCAAAAAACATGTCTAGCCCTATGTGATATTTCAACATTAAATTAAGAATCTGTTCTTTTGCAAAACGGATTTCAATGCATAATTCTGCTGGAGCAGCACTATTGATTGAACCAATTAGAAAAAAACTTTTCCCTTGAACCTTTAATGCTTTTTCCTTAAAATATATGGCGAAATAATTCTTATGACTATTTAGGATACTTTTTTAGGGAAAGGTGCAAATCAATGGCTTATGCAGAGAGCCATTGTTCGTTGGCATTAGTATAAGTATTTGCAGAATTTCAAATTGTACAAATTATTATTAAAAAATACTGGGTTTTATTTACTTTCCTGCCATTATGATACATACTGGCATTTAATGCAAGCTCAGCCTTGATCCACGGTGTTCTATCCTTCAGTTAAATAATTGTCACTTCATTATTAAAGTATATCTCCGAAGCTGTCTTCACTCAAATAAACACAATGGAATTTAGCTATTTTGATTGTAATGTTTCTGAACTTATCTATAGTTTGTCCTGCTTCCATCATTATTAAGAGAACCCAATCCTTAGACTCAGGCAAGAACAGGCAAAATCTAACACTATACTATGCTATTCAACAAGTTTGAAACCTACCATAATGTCCTGATCTGCAGCAAACTGGGAAGAACTTATGGGTGTAAGTAACACTATTAGATTCAATATGGATAAATGTTTTATATAAAAAAAAACAATTGCATGAAATCTGATGATATTGTGAAACAGCAGATCGCTGTTTGATAAATGAAAGTTTATGTACCTGGTGAGCTTGGTGTACTTGGGTAAGCAAGGAATTGTCCCATAGATTCACAGGAGGAAACGGTAATTCTTGAAGAACTGGTAAAGCCTTTAGAATATGCAGTGGAGTTTTGGTCTCCAGTGCTCAAAAGAGACACTGCTGAAATAGAAAAAGTTGAGTGAATTGGGACTAACCATGGGTGTTGAAGGTTTAGCCGCCATTAAAATCAACCTATGTCAAAGTCAGCTGATGTGAGCAGTAAATAAGACAAAAGTGAGCCACTCACTGGACTCAATGCCTCAATGCAATAGCCTGCATAGCAATAATTTTGCAAATCCCCAACTTACCCTTTAAGTAGCAGAGCAGATGCTTTTTTTTTTAACTACTTGGGCTGCTTTAAAAGTAAGTCAATAAAATTAATTTAAAATAATGTCTTCTTCCTCCCAAGAGCTTTGCCTAAACAGCCACTAAAACTACTTACATTGTACCAATCCTATGTACGCGCGAGGCAGCTGAAAACAGCTCGTACTGCCTCTATTTCTGCTGATCCAGCTCTCCTGAGATGCCAAGCTCTGGTAATCTGACTATAAGCAAGCAGGGGCCCGCAACTGTGAGCATCTGTGTCTCCTATTTGTATCCCCTTGGGTAATCAACAAATCTCTAATCCATGCAATTTACACTTCCTAAATATGCCAGTGTGCAATAGTTTAGCATTTGCTTCAGTACCAGAATGCCGGGATACGGTGAATGATACTCCAATATCTCTAAATGTAGAATACAAGTAATCATGTTTTGGACAGAAAAGTAAGCATTTCTGCATTTAATGTTCTAAATCTCTTTTCTGTACATATCTCATATCATACTATAAAATACTCCCCATCTTTAAAGGGGAACTATTGAGAAAATGTAATATAAGCTTCAGCATACTGAAATAAGAAACTCTATAAATACAATTAATTAAAAATTCTGTATCGTTTCTGAAATAATCAAGTTTATCTTCACTATTCCTCTCTCAGCATCTGTTTCTCCTCATTCTGTCTTCATTCAGGAGTTGGGTGTCAGATGAATGATCCAATATATCTTATAGGGGGGCTTCTTTTGCCTAGAAGATGTATTAGAGCTCACTCTACTAAAATCACCAGACATCATGTCTCTCTACATGCAGAATTTCTGCAAAAGGCAGTTATTTTGTTAGATTTTGTTTGTACTGGAATCATATATTTGAGTGAACTCTAATACATCTGCTAGGAAAGGGAGCCCCCCTATAAGATATATTGGATCATTCATCTGACACCCAACTCCTGAATGAAGACAGAATGAGGAGAAACAGATGCTGAGAGAGGAATAGTGAAGATAAACTTGATTATTTCAGAAACGATACAGAATTTTTAAGTGATTGTACTTTAATTTTTGCAATAGTTCCAAGAAACTCATTAAAACAGATGATCATGGTATAATCAATGAGGGACGATTCCCATTAAAATACATTAAGCTGTGTTAAGACATGGATTATACTATTGTAGAACTTCAAGGTGTCCTGGCTTCATGCAGTGCTTGAATCTCTCTCTCTCCCTCTCTCTCTCTATATATATATATATATATATCGTTCTATGGTGGTTTCATCAGACAAAGAAGAATTCTTTGTATCATTCCGGCAGAGACAGATAGTTGACCTAGATCTGAGGGTCTCTAACATTTTTCACCCCAGGCCTCACTTGCTTATCAGTGTTTACACAGTGTTCTATTACTTACCCTTCAAATCTAAACTCACAAAAATAAATTACTATTCACAAAAATAAATTAGGATTGCTGACCTCTATACAGATAGAAATAGGGGAATTGATTTTGATTTAATGCAGAAGAAAATAGGTTTTCTTGCTTTTCTACTTTCACCGACAGCTTGTGTAGGGGGAGGCAAACACTGCATAATTCCCAACATGACAATTTGGTAATCTGGACCCTAAGAGCCCATTTACTAACATCCTAATGTTGTTTTTTTCCCCATGAATTTCAAAAAATTCATGGTTTTCCCAAAAGGCTCTAAAACTGCGAGATTTAGTAAGTGTAAAAACCACAACAACCTCTAATAAAGAACTTTGCCATGGTAAAAATTGTCAAGGTCCTATAGATGGCAATCGGTGCTGTGCTGATCCAATTGGACCGTTTCAAATCAATTTGAACTTTTAGAGGTTTTCAGATTTTTTTCCTACTAGGAATTGTCAGAAAAACTTAGATTTTTCAAGGTTTTCAGATTTTTTAGTGCATCATTTTCCATTCGTACTTTCTTTATTCAGATTTCTAATACATGTAGAGTTTGTGAGTTTAGTCGTGGTTTCAAAAACCTTGAAAACCACTGAAAACCAACTTTTGATAAATAAGCCTCCCCGTCACACTGTGCTCCATTATACCCATCCATGTCTGTGATCCCCTGGTACAACACTGTTCTTGCCTATACAACAAAAAAGTTATAAAAACATAGGGATATTTGTAGAGGATCAGGATTGGTAATCCTGACCAGATACATTGCCCTACAAAGAAGCATCATTAATCAATATCCGATTGAAAAATGGGCATGAGTGTAGGAGTACAAAAGCAGTGGTTGCAGAAACCATGATTAAGGCTCTTGATCAGTGCCTACTGGATCACAGAGACAGAGGGGCAAATTCACTAAGCGCCGAACGCTAGCGTTACTTCGCTAGCGTTACTTCGCTAGCGTTTGGCATTTTCGTTACTGCGCAAATTCACTAACAAACGCTGGCGTAGTTTCGCTAGTGTTACTTCTCACCCTTACGCCTGGCGAAGTTTCGCTAGCGATGTAACTATGCAAATTCACTAACGCGCAGTGTACTGAACGCTACCTTTTACGCTAGACTTCCTTCGCCACCTCAGACCAGGCGAAGCGTAATAGAGTAGATAGGGATTGCTTCAAAAAAAGTCAAAATTTTTTCTAAGTCCCAAAAAACGCTGGCGTGTTTTCTACATGATGGGTGATAGGCTGAAAAAGATCGAATTTTTTTTTGGGGCTCCCCTCCTTTCCCCCTACATTTCCTGACTCATGGCAACTTACCTAGACAGTGGGCACATGTGTAGGGCAAAATAACATTTTTATTTGATGTTTTGAAGCTTTTCTAGCCATTTGTAGTGCTGATACATGTTCCTCCATTGAAATTTGAATTTGGCGCCGTATGCAAATTAGCCTTCGCTAGCGTAACTTCGCTTTACTTAGTGAATCAACGCTAGCGCAACTTCGCAACCTTACGCTACCCCTGAGCGCAACTTCGGATTTTAGTGAATTTGAGAAGCGCTGGCAAAACTACGCCTAGCGAAGTGTGGCGAAGTTATGCCTGGCGCAACTACGAATCTTAGTGAATTTGCCCCAGAGAAAACTGAATAGATACAGTATGTATAAATAATTGCAAAATATGCAAAAAACAGCTTGGTTTATTTATTTTAACCGATATGTTCTGAAACAAACATGTTTTCCCATGACATTATCCCTTCAAATCCAGTATGCTAGCTCTTGAGAATATTTTACTTTTATCTCACTATTATTCACTCTGCAACATGTCTAGTGACATTGTTTTTATTTGAAAGTTTTGTATCCCTGATCTGGTTCATGTGTCCCTAATCCTACACACAGCCTACCTACTTTAAACATGTCAGTAAATAAATAGCTCTTCTACTGGTTTTTTCTACTAGTCTTTATTTTATAGGTTTTGCTAGTGGGCATTCTCTTTCAGGTATTTGCATGTAAGCCAGCGTCATCTGAAGCAACCACTAACATCTAAGAAATGTGCTCCCTACTTCCTTTATAAATCCACAAATAAACTTGGGGACGATAATTTTCATGAGTGTGCTCTCCTAGATATGCTGCACATACCGAACATCAAGTTCTCAAAACATTCTTCTTCTGTCTATAGGACTGGTAAATATCCCTTAAAGGGGAACTCCACACAAACATAACTTAAGCTTTTTGAAAAGTAAACATAATTTCAAGCAACTTTGCAATATACATCAATTAAAAAATATGCAGACTTTTCATGATTTTTAATGGTTCCTGACAGTTCCCTAAGCCTAGCCCTCTGCTCTCCTGCTGAGCAGTCTGACTACTTTGCTAAACTGACTACTGTTACTTTGTATCAACAGCCAGCTGTCCTCAGTCTGCATCCTCCAAACCCCACAATTCCCTGCACACGCGATTTCAATAAAAAACAGAACATCGCAGTGCAATGCATTGTGGGTTGTGTAGTTCCTGCATGCTGTCTGTAAGCTGTGGAGTTGTGACAATTTGTAACATCAGTGTTTTAGTCCCTGCCAGGATTTCAAATGATGCAGAAAGAGAAGAACTGTTAAACAGCTGGATTTCAGCATAGGAAATGACATTTATTCATACTTTCTGAAGAAACAGTAACTGTGATGGGTATATTAGGGATTTCTGTGCTATGTGGGCCTCTTTATCAAATTTTAGTTCCCCTTTAGTAATGCACAGTGGTGCATAGTTTTACTGGACAGTTTTATATATACTCCCAGATTATCGTTGTGGTGGCCACAGGACAACCGTTTGGGAGTTTTAACCTTGCAGGTAAAATTAGTCCCTGTATAAAAACATATAATGAAGCAATAGAATTCTTAATGAATTTGATGAAAGTGAGTGTAAAACTGGCCAAACACGGGTCGACTTTGACAGAGTTGGCCAATTTGAATATATTGCAATATATGGACAAACAATCCCTGTTTTGTTTAAAGGGTAAGGCATTTTTAGTAGCTTAATGCACAATTCCCCATATGTAATAACGGCACTACGTTTGCCCAAGGACAGGAACCCATAGCAACCAACAAAATGTTTGCTTTTAAACAGATGGCCAGTAAATGCTACCTGCTGATGCTGCTATGAGTTACTCACACCCACAGGTAGGAGGAGGTGCCTTCCTCTTGAGGGCAGCTCCATGTTGTAGCTCCCATTATTCCCAGCTACTGTCAGGTGATCCCAGTGGTGGCCAATAACAAGGGAAACCATTGAAAGCAACCTTGAAAGCAAGTTGCAGGTAAAACGTAGTGCCTGTGTAAAATAAAGCACCGGAATCAGGTTAAAGTCAGAGTGTAAGACTGGCCAGACCAGTGATGACGTTAATGTAGTTGAAGTTTTTGCAATATATGGACAAACAATCTCTGTTTTGTTTAAAGGGGAAGGCATTTTTTGGCAGCTTAATGCACAAAATAGCTTAATTTTCTTTTTCATATGGATTATAGGTTAGTGTAGAGGACCTCATTGTATCCACGCCACGCCTAGTGGTGAGCACCACATTAGCTTACTTGCCAATGCTACCAATGCAAGTGCCTTGTGTATGGACCCTAAGCAGCGCAATTCTGATTCTTTTACCACCCCAGCACTTACACTATAGTAAATGAGACCAATATATATATATGATACATTTTTCTGGGGCAATGATTGCATTACATAACCTTTAGGAAGAGAATTGTGCATAGCAGATTTCACTTGGGATTTACTGCCATTTTGATCCCTATATACCATTACAGGATCTAGGAGATTTATATTGCTATTTCTACCACATATTAATCCTTCATCATATTGCAGTTTATCCCAACAGATATGGTTAGACTGAAGGATTTTCTTCTACTTATTCCAGGAAGTTCTCTTTTCATCCCCATCACTGTAATTAGTTATGAAGGCTCTTCTAAATCCCCAATAATCATGCCTACCCCTACCCTAGCTAAACTTAATTCCGCTACATTATTATATGACATACTGCTTCCTTAGGAGGATTCCTGTGTTTTTCTCTTTTTTTGCATCCAAATAAAACCTCTGTTTCAGTTTAGTATTAGAGGCAGGAGAATCTGAAATGTTTTGGAATAAGTCAACCTAAACATTATCAGCGCAGTATGGCATCAATCATGGTCACAGCACTTTCAATTCGTTTAGAAATCAATAACAATTTTGTAATCATAGGATGATTGCAAGCAACATTAGAATTAACCATTATCGTCTGATTTTTGATTAACCTGAATCAAATTAAAAATATTGGCTTCTAATAATTGTTTAAAGGAGTTCTTTGGTTCTAGTAAGTCTCCAGGTCTGGGCGGTGGGGTTGGGGGGAGTACAGTTGAGATATATTACCGTAACCCAGTGCTTGAGCTAAGGCAGGTTATGCTTATAATAATGAATGAAACATATAACTGAAGCCAACACACCGCCATGTCCTTAGGCCACTTAATATGAATGTTGCAGTGTCTTGACTATGTTTATCAAATGCACAAATCACGGAGGCTCTCTCTGCATATAACAGCAATATGCAAACTTAAAGCGGTGGTTTACCTTTAAGGTAACTTTTATTATGTTATAGAACGGCCAATTCAAAGGAAATTCTCAATTGGTTTTTGTTATTTATTTTTTTCTAGCTATTTGCCCTTTTCTTCTGACACTTTACAGCTTTCAAATGGGCGTCGCTGACTCCCTTCTAAAAAACAAATGCTCTGCAAGGCTACAAATATATTGTTATTGTTACTTTTTATTACTGAGCCTTCTATTCAGGCCCTCTCCTATTCATATTCCAATGCATGGTTGCTAGGTTAATTTGGATCCTAGCTACCAGATTGGTTAAGATGCTGAATAAAAAGCTAAATAACTCAAAAACCTTCAATAATAAAAAATGAAAACAAATTGCAAATTGCCTTAGAATATCAATCTCTACATCATACTAAAAGTTATCTAAAAGGTGAACCACCCCTTTAATATTATATGGACCAATACATACATGTTTGATGTATTATATACCATGTGTGTCTTAGCCACACCCCTCTTCCACACAAGCCTATTTCACCCACATAAACCTAGTTCTGCCTAGGCCACATCCCCACACCATCATTTTCAATTGTTTTTATTGGTGCAAATTCAGACAGTGGGTGAGTGGGTAGTTAATGCATGTGTCAGGGTGAGAGGGCAAATTAGTGTAAAAACTCTACTTCAACCAACTTGTGCTGGCATTTTAAGATGCTGGAACACAAACTTCACTGGCACACAGGATATTTCAAGCAGGAATAACCTTGCTAGGTATTTATTGCAGCATGCAGCATGCAACGTTTCGGGGTTACCCCCTTTATCAAGCATCATGCTTGATAAAGGGGGTAACCCCGAAACGTTGCATGCTGCAATAAATACCTAGCAAGGTTATTCCTGCTTGAAATATCCTGTGTGCCAGTGAAGTTTGTGTTCCAGTATTCCAGGGAGGTGGCCGATTCCTTCTGTTTGCTGTGCACCAGGTGTTCTCTATCTAAATGATTAGGGTGTGCGAGTGTTTTCTGAAATTCTGGCATTTTAAGATGCATCATTGTGGGTACTCCATGTGTGCCACATGAAACTTTCAGGCTGGTCTTCGAGGAGCCTTGAGTAACTGTTCGGGGCTAGTACACTGCCCAAAGGTGTAAGGATTCCAATAGAATCCCTTACTTAAAGTACTTTCCAGTATATATGGATGATTTTTGGATCATTAAAAACATATAAACCTTGTATAAATGAGGAACATGTTTATTTCTGCTTCCCAATACAATGCATAATCTAAATCTCCTCCAGCAGATAGCTCCTAGTTTCCCTTGATATTTTTGTAAAAAGAAAATACAGGAAAATTGAAAACCGAATACAGGTATGCTAGAATCCCAACTGCCACATTGCTCCAACTCAACTTTAACGGACAATCTATCTGTTCATATACAGGAAACTATTTTCGTTACGATTTGAGTTAAGGGGATCCTGTCAGCGGAAAACATGTTTTTTTTCAAAATTAATCTGTTAATAGTGCTACTCCAGCAGACTTCCGCACTGAAATCCATTTCTCAAAAGAGCAAACTGATTTTTTTATTTTCAATTTTGAAATCTGACATGGGGCTAGACATTTTGTCGATTTCCCAGCTGCCCCAGGTCATGTGACTTGTGCCTGCACTTTAGGAGAGAAATGCTTTCTGGCAGGCTGCTGTTTTTCATTCTCAATGTAACTGAATGTGTCTTAGTGGGACATGGGTTTTTACTATTGAGTGTTGTTCTTAGATCTACCAGGCAGTTCTTATCTTGTGTTAGGGAGCTGCTATCTAGTTACCTTCCCATTGTTCTGTTGTTAGGCTGCTGGGGGGGGGGAAGGGAAGGGGGTGATATCACTCCAACTTGCAGAACAGCAGCAAAGAGTGATTGAAGTTTATCAGAGCACAAGTCACATGACTTGGGGCAGCTGGGAAATTGACAATATGTCTAGCCCCATGTCAACTTTCAAAATTAAAAAATCTGTTTGCTCTTTTGAGAAATGGATTTCAGTACAGAATTCTGCTGGAGCAGCACTATTAACCGATTCATTTTGAAAAAAATGTTTTTTCCCATGACAGTATCCCTTTAACTAATCCATCATTACTATTTAACTCTCTCTGAAGCTAACTATAGCCTTAATATTTGCTCGACCAAAGAACAACTCACTAACCTTGACAATTTATCCCAACAGAAAAATAGGCTGTTGGGTTTAGCACATATTGTATAACCAAATGACCACGTGTTTGTTTTGATATAGTAGGCTATTTGATTGCATATATTTTATATATTGTAATGCTGCAAACACTACCAATGTAAATGTTATCTTCCTTCTGTATATGCAGTATACAAATGTGATGAAAATCTAATAAAAAACAAATGTTATAAAAAAAAAGAAAATACAGTACCTTGTTCTAAATGTATTACTGTAGCTTCCATATTATGAAATCACCAGCAGAGACTGATTTAAGTATACACTGTACCCCTGCAACTGTAACAAACCAAAATAATTGGTCCCAGAACTGAACCTTGAGGGTCTCAATTTGCAACTCCTGACTATTCATGAATATATTCCATGAACTGTTACTCTTTGGATTCTGTCCTTGCATTGGTTTCCATCTCAATTATAAATCCTCCCCTTCAGTTTTATATCAGTAGTTCTATAACCTTTCATATGTTTCAGACTGTAATTGCCCACAATTACTTAACTTTTCATTCTGGCCAATTCTCTTTTTGGCTCAAGAGGCTACCAGGAAATATGCTCTGTTGTATGGTGTAATAACTAATAATACCAAATTTATATCCAGCACTAGTATAGGTGAATATTTAGGGAAAAGTGATCATAAGTTTTGAGATTATGTTGCAGAGACAACTTATTAGGATATAGCTATATTATGACAACATTTTCAATGTGCAGACTTGGCAGTTTAAGGGCATCTGTGGCATACATTAACAGTGAAGACCTTTTACAAGGATAAAAAAAGAAGGAAATGGAATGTCTTTAATATGCTATACAAATGTACCGGTTAGTATAGTGCCATGGAAAGCAAGGAAATATTTAGCAAAGTAAAACCATTATGGGTTACTAGGATTATGTTAGCTTTTAGGTTGGTAAAAAAACATGCATTTAAAGTGGACCTGTCAGCCAGACACAAAAATCTGTTTAATAAAAGTCCTTTTCAAATTAAACATGAAATCCAATTTATTTTTTTTATTAAAGCATTCATAGCTGTTGTAAGCTCATTTAAAAATTTCAGCTGTCAATCAAATATTGTCTGCCCCTCCTCTATGCCCTGGGCATAGAGGCGGGGCAGACAATTACTTTCACTTTCCATTCAGCACTTCCTATATGTCACTGCTCTCCCCACATTCCCCCATTCTCTTTAACATTTAATTGTGTAGCCAGGGCATGGGGATGGACATCAGGTCCCCCATTCTGGTGCACAAACAAGATTTTGAGATGATGCAAGTCTTGCCTTAATAAAACTGTCCACAAAATGGCTGCTGCCTGCTTGCTATAATTATGAATTCCCAGACTGAAGGAAACAAAATTCAAATAATTTATATAGTGTAATTAAAGTTAATTTTGCTTGACTAATGTGATAAAATAGGATTTTGAATATTTTTTTTGGGTGACGGGTCCCCTTTAAGGCATTCAGAGTAAAATATACAAATAAAAGGACATTGCAGCAAAGAATAAAATTAATTTACAAATTGTTTTTCAAATGTGTAAATATATGTGGGACCGTTAGTATCAGAGGGAGATAAATTGGTTGATGAGAGCAAGAAAAAGCAGAGATTTTTCAATTATTTTTCTTCACTTTTACTGACAGTAGAACCATTTAATGAAAGCTTGCTTTTTAACAGACCCAATTGTAATAAGGAAGTTAGAATTAGATTCTGTATAAGAACTAAACCTATTGTATTCTACACAAATTATCTGTTGTCTGCTATGTAAGCTGTGCGATTTAACATGATTTCAATGTAGCAAGCAAATGTATATATGATCTTGCACCTAACACTGTACCTGCATATTATACACAAGGCCCATAAACTCTTGTTATAGGATATTTGCATTGAAAGCCCTTATTTCATTTAAAATTGTTTAAATGCTTTGCCATTAATGCAGTGAAATACAGGATACTTGGCACACTTTTGCTTTTCAAAAGCAAATACAATTTTGATTATGTGTAGAGAAGACACAGTGCTTTGTGGGAAGTTATTCACAGGACTTTGTGGCATTATGATTTCATAGAAGAAAATGTCTGATCTGGAACAATGCACTAAATTTGCAACTTGTAAAGCAGTCAACTTTAGAAGGGAATAGGTGACAAAGTACAAATGCTCTTTGGCTTCACTAGTTCCAGTCAGGAATTTCACACTACAGGTAAGGGACCTGTTATCCAGAATGCTTGGGACCTGGGATCTTTCTGTAATTTGGATTTTCATGCCTCAAGTCTATTAGAAAATCATGTAAACATTAAACAAACCCAATAGGCTGGTTCTGCTTCCAATAAGGATCCATTATATCGTAGTTTGGATCAAGTACAAAGTACTGTTTTATTATTAAAGAGAAAAGGGAAATTATTTTTAAAAATTTGGATTATTTGGATAAAATGGAGTCTATGGGGGACGGCCATCCCATAATTCCGAGCTTTCTGGATAACGGGTTTCTGGATAACGGATCCAACACCTGTACCAGAAAACAGATACAGGTATGGGACCTGTTATCCAGATTGCTTGGGACCTGGGGTTTTCCGAATAAAGGATGTTTCTGTAATTTGATGTTCATACC
This sequence comes from Xenopus petersii, assembly GCA_038501925.1. Classification (NCBI taxonomy): domain Eukaryota; kingdom Metazoa; phylum Chordata; class Amphibia; order Anura; family Pipidae; genus Xenopus; species Xenopus petersii. The sequence goes on along the minus strand of CM076672.1, from coordinate 212,084,610 downwards.
TTAAGTCTACTAGAAAATCATGTAAACATTAATAAACCCAATAGGCTGGGTTTGTTTCCAATAATGATCAATTATATTTTATTTGGGATCAAGTATAATGTACCATTGTATTATTACAAAGAAACAGGAAATTTGTTTTAAAAATGTGGATTATTTGGATATAATTGAGTCTATGGGAGGCAGACTTTCTGTAATTTAGAGCTCTCTGCATAACGGGTTTACTGGATAACAGATCCCGTTCCTGTACCAGCAATCTGTGACCCATCAGCTGCCAACTGCAGGTTAGACACCACAGCCTTGGGGCAAGGGCAGACAAAGTGTCGGCCCCACTACTCTACTAAGTGCAGGCTGAGAGAAGCAGATGCACTCCGAGTCCCATCTTTATTGATTTTAATAAGATTGGCTTGCATGCAGTCAGACAAGTGGTTGTACTTGGGCCAACATCAGTGCCACTCCATTGCGTGTGACTGCATGAAAGCAGATCTATCAATCAATCGAGCTGAGGTACGGAAAGCATCCGCTTCATTCAGCCTGCAAAAAATACGCACTCTTCAGTGCCATTGGAAAAGAACATGAAGTTCAAACTCTCCTCTTATATACTTTCACCTGCATACTTTTTTTCCAGTGAAATATACAAATAAAAGCATTGTCTGACTGTATAAAAAGTACATAATGAAGTAGAACTGATCCCCCTGGCAGGTCCGGACTGAGAATTAAAATAGGCCCTGGCATTTCAGGGACACAAAGGCCCAATCAGCCCACACAGAGGACCAAACAGCCCCACCAGCCCACTAAACACTAACTTTCTATGGGACCTTAAAGCAGCCCCTTTGGCATTTGCCAGAACCCACAGATTGCCAGTCCGGGCCTGGCCCCTGTGCTCAAAGCAATGAATGGGAGGGCTCATCCTCAAGGACAGCCTGGGAACTCATTCATGATGAATTCCTATTTGCTGGGGAGTATAGAAATGTTGAATTTCCAAATTCTGTTTATCAATAAAAATCCCACAAAAGTGTGGTTCAGGCTGACCAACTGCTCCTCCTGCAAGTTACAGACCTTCCCATTGACTTTCTATTAACGCCAATGTTTTTCAAGGACATTATGCTGCTTCGCTAACTTTTTCTGAAGTTTTAACTGCAGTTTCCCTCATCACTAATACTAAATAAACCCTAGAGTTGTATGTGTATACAAACAATTTAGCAATGATTTCCCATCATTGACATGATTACTATAAGCTCACTGTAGTGACATTATTAGTATTAGGTTCCAATGGACATTATCATTGGAGTTAAATTGAATAGCTGTAGCATAACAGGAAAGATAGACATTAGGGACTGTTAGTTCCCTGGTGTGATTAAAGGCAATGCGTTCATTAAAGCATATATTTAGCGGTCTCTCAGCTAGATCAGTGCTTTACCAGCATATTATCTCCAGAGGAAAGAGCACATTCATTTAGTTCGTGTCTTCTTTCCACTGCTGTCACATAACGACTTCTCATTAGTTCTCTCCATAGCTTTGAGGCTATTTTACCTGCTGCTCTTTCAATGTATCAGTTCATGTATATGTACAGTGACCAAGTTATTCCCATTTCATATGATAGATCCCATACCTGTATAAGCTCTAACCCCAGTGACTATAACTGTGTCCAGCTCACCAATGATGTTCTGGGTTTAAAGGGGTGGTTCACCTTAAATATATTATAGAATGGCCAATTCAAAGCACCTTTTCAATTGGTTTTCATTATTTATTTTTTTATAGTTTTATAGTTATTTGCCTTTTTCTTCTGACTTCTTCCAGCTTTCAAATGGGCGTCGCTGACCCCTTCTAAAAAACAAATTCTCTGTAAGGCTACAAATGTGTTGTTATGGCTAATTTTTATTACTCATCTTTCTAGTCAGGCCTCTCCTATTCATATTCCGGTCTCTTATTCAAATTAGTGCATGGTTGCTAGGGTAATTTGGCCCCTAGCTACCGAATTGCAGCAAGTTCTTCACATGTTGCTTTGTCTCTGGCAGGGTAATGGTTAAACTTGGAGATTACTGTACTAATAACAGCCAATATCATCGAGAGTCTTCTCCTTCCCACTTGTATTTATGAACAGATGATTAACTAAATCCCATTTGTGAGATGTGCATAATTTTTACCTCACAGAACTCTTCCCTCACTTCCCTCTCCCCTTGTGTTTATAAGTTATGTTTTCTCTGCGTTTCTTTAGTGACTTTCACACTGGCTCTCTTTCTCTTACTTACAAATAACTCCCTCACAACAGTTACTCCCACCTTTCCCAGACTTCGTGCCTTTTTTATATTGAAGAAAAACAACTTTATTTAACTTTTAGCTGCAAATGGGCACTCACTGCAATGCCCACTGCATCTCCTCAGGCCACATTACTAACATCACCTTTAAAATAAACACAGTTATGGAACCTGTTATCCAGAATGCTCGGGACCTGGGGTATCCTGGATAAGGGATCTTTCCGTAATTTGGATTTATAACCATAAAGGGGTAGTTCATCTTCAAGTTAACGTTTTGTAAGTTATAGAATGGCCATTGTTTTATTTTTTTTATAGTTTTTAAATTAATTGCCTCCTTCTGAGTCTCTCCAGCTTTCAAATGGGGGTCAATGACTCCATTTAAACAACAAATGCTCTGAAAAGTTACAAATATATTGTTACTGCTACTTCTAATTACTCATCTTTCTATGCAGGCCTCTCCTATTCATATTCCAGTCTATGATTTAAATCAGTGCATGGTTGCTAGGATTATTTGGATCCTAGCAACCAGAAATTGCAAACTGGAAAGCTGATGAATAAACAGCTAATAACTCATAACCACAAATAATAAAAACCAATTACAAATTGTCTCAAAATATCACACTCAACATCATACTTACAGTTAGGGGGTTATTTATTAAAGGCCAAATGGCAAAAACTCAAAGCAAATCGAGTTTTTTTACTATAAAATTCAAATTGTAAGTGGAAAAAAAAACCTTGGATTTTTCGTGATTTATTATACCCCAAATAAGTCAATGGGAGAAGTCCCGAAAATATCCTGAACTGCGCTGGGTTTCATGCAAAAATCTTTTTTGTTTGACAGAAAATCCGAAAAATTTGTACGATTAGAATTTTCGGATGATTTTCAGGATTTTTTTCCCTAATTGGAATTTCTCAGGAAAATGTATTGATAAATATGGGGAGAAAACCCATGTGGAGTCGTTTTCAGAAAATAATGAGATAAATTCAGACTTTGATAAATGGGCCTTTAAATGTAAAGGTGAACAACCCCAGTAAGTCTACTTGAAAATAATTTAACTATTAAATAAACCCAAGAGATTTTTTGCCTTCAATAAGGAGTAATTATATTTTAGTTGAGATCAAGTATAAGGTACTGTTTTATTATTACAGAGGAAAAGGAAATCATTTTTTTTAAAAATTTGAGTTATTGTATTATAATGGAGTGTATTGGAGATGACCTTCCAATTTCCAAAAACCAACCAGCACACCCTGGCCTTGAAAACCACAGTTGGTCCGGTGCTCAGTTGAAAGGGATCGGCAGCCCTTGATTAACACTGTTAGAAAAGAAAAGACCGGCACTCGGGACTCCATGCAAGCGGGCCAAGCCCTGCGTGTTTAATGCAACGTTGATGACCTTCCCATAATTAATAGCTTTCTGGATAACAGGTTTCCGGATAACAAATCCCATACGTTTACTATAATCTCTTTGTAAATAAGATGTTTTTTTTATATAGGCCCAACATGCAATGGGAGTTCTAGAAGTAAGGCAGTTATTAATTCCAGGGCTGGCGCTTGTGCAGCAAAATGGTGGCACCCAGAAATGTGGTGAAAAGTACAGGGTTAGTAGCTTTGTAAATGGTGTTTTGCACTACAGCAAAATAATGTTTGGTGTTGACAAACATGTCCTTTAACTTCCATCTTTTCTAGTTCTGGTGCTTTTTCTTCTATTATCAATAACTGTGGTGCTGCCCTTCATTTATAAGGTTCTCAGACGGATTCTAATTAAAGGGCTCACATATAAAAAAAAAAGTGTAAATACATCTCTTACACTAGATATACACTGTAGCATTTGCAGGGGTGCCTTTCTGATTAGCACAGTGGCAGCTATCGGAGCAGTTATGTGAAATACTAATACGATGCAGAAAAAAATTTGGAATATTTTAAAACTCTTTGCCATTTCTCACAACACCTGTCATGTTGCTGTTTAGATTGTGTTAGTGTCTATGTAATAAACACAGGTTTTTTTTTTTGGCAAATGGATATAAAAACCATAAATTGCCTTCAATTACCTTCAGATGCTAAATAATTACTCCTCCTGACAACTCCTGGAAGCTAAATGAAAGATCTTTGGACCTGAAATTATGCCTGTAATTAACTTATTAAAACTGATTACATTTCATAAGTATTTTAAGCATTCATTTATTTAAACCTGTAGCAAATTTGCAAGGTGTGATCCTCAGAGAGAGCAGTAGCAGTTCCTCGGATACAGAGGCAGTATGTACAGTATATTTAACGAACATTAATCTTTTTAATAACAGTTTTCAAAGCTGCGGTATTGGGTTATCCAAACGCAACCTTGACAAAACGTAATTTATTCCTATTAATACAATGTCCTTTCTCACTAACCTCTGAGAGCTGTACATGCCTACTGATGCCTAATGGTTCCCAAATGGCTGCCGCCGTCAGTATACAGGAGCTCTGGCTGCTTTCCTGGCATGAGCATTGCAGCGCCCTTAAGCTGGTAGGGAGAAAACCCACTGGCCCCACCGACCCAGGACTACTGCCTGCCAAGGATCTAAGCCCCCATAATCATTTTTCTACGGCCACTAGAGGGCCGTATGTATAAAGTGGTATGAGAGGTGTTCGTAGGGTTGCCACCTTTTCTGGTAAAAAATACCGGCCTTTGTATATATTTATAATTTTTCCCTATTGATAACATTGGGATCAGCCATCATTTTTACCGGCCAGGCCAGTAAAACACAGGCCAGGTGGCAACCCTAGCTATGCAGTGGGGGAAATCGTAACATGGATGGTTCCTTGAGATGCTGGTCCTGTTGGACCCTAGACTGTCCAGTCTGACACTGTCCTGAGAGAACAAAGGCAAAATAAAAGAAGGTGGGATTTTAAAGGAAAACTTTTTAAAGGAAAACTATACTCCCAAATTAATACTTGAGTTTATATCAAATTAAGTGGCATATTAAAGAATCTTCTCAAACTGGCGTATATATATTTAAGTAAATTCTGCCCTTTTACATCTCATGCCTTGAACCATCATTTTGTGATGGTCTGTGTGCTGCCTCAGAGATCACCTGACCAGAAATACTACAACTCTAACTGTAACAGGAAGAAGTGTGGGAGCAAAAGACAGAACTCTGTCTGTTAATTGGCTCATGTGACCTATAGTTTGCTTGGTCTGTTTGTGTGCACCGTGATCATACGAACCCAGGGGGCGGCCCTTATTTTTTTTTAAAATGCCAGTTTTCTATTTATGATTACCCAATGGCACATACTACTAAAAAAGTATATTATTATAAAAATAGTTTATTTACATGAAGCAGGGTTTTACATATGAGCTGTTTTATGCAATATCTTTTTATAGAGACCTACATTGTTTGAGGGGTATAGTTTTCCTTTAAGCAACTTAATTACACATTTTAATTGGTTTGCCAGTTGTTTGTAAATGTATTTACTTTTGACTCATTCTGACTTCTGAGGTAGCTGAATTAATAAGTGATCGCCATAGTATAAGATGATCCACTTGCTTGATATTTCACTAGACATTTTTAGGATCTAGAGCACACATATGAAGCCGGAACATACCCTTTACTAGAGGTAATATATTAGTACGCTACACTAAGAAAATTGCACTCCTCCACTGATAGCGCTATTACAACACATTTAAACCGCTTATAAAGTATATATTAAAGACTACTATTTAATAGATAGTATGTTTCCAAATATTTCTCATTTTGTAATGACAATATTCCTTAGCCTACTTTAAATGACAGAGTTTTTTCATGAAAATATTTTCTAACTGATGCTCTTCTTGACAAACATCACTAGCATATCAATGTAATGGTCTATAAATACCTTCTAAATTATCTTTTAAATATGCTGTGGAAATCATTGCTGAAAATTGCACAGATGATCAGCCCTGCTGGAAACCTCTTTCAGATTCTTCTCTGAAAACACCTCTAGTGCTGTACTTTGGTAAAATCCCATTTGCAAGTGATGATAAAAAATAAACATTCAACACACACACACACACATATATATATACATATATATATAGCAATTTTTGTAATGCAGAAGTATAAGTACAAAACACAGGTATCAAAGAAGCCACCTAATAATTATTATTTTAAGTTCTTCATAGCTAAAACAAGCTTTTTTTAAAAAAAGGAAAATTATTAGAAACATCTATAGATCAGGTTATGAAGACACAAATAGCTGTCAGTCAATGATTGCTCAAATGTATAGTCTTTATACAAGTAATGGGATCCGTTATACCCGTTATCCAGAAAGCTCTGTATAACGAAAAGGCTGTCTCCCATTTTATCCAAACAATCTAAATTTTTAAAAATGATTTCCTTTTTCTCTGTAATAATAAAACAGTATCTTGTACTTGATCAAAACTAAGATATAATTAATCCTTACTGGAAGCAAAACCAGCCTATTGGGTTTATTTAATATTTATATGATTTTGTAGAACACTAAGGGGCACATTTACTATGGGTCGAATATCAAGGGTTAATTAACCCTCGACATTCGACTATCGAAGTTAAATCCTTCAACTTATCGAAGGATTTACCGTAATTCGTTCGATCGAACGATCAAAGGAAAAATCGTTCTAACGACTTTCCTTCGATCAGAAATTGCTAGGAAAGCCTATGGGGACCTTCCCCATAGGCTAACATTGGTGCTCGGTAGGTTTTAGGTGGCGAAGTAGGTGGTTGAAGTTTTTTTTTAAAAGAGACAGTACTTCGACTATCGAATGGTCGAATAGTCAAACGATTTTTAGTTCGAACTGTTCGATTCGAAGTCGTAGTCGAAGATCGAAGTAGTCAATTCGATGGTCGAAGTAGCCAAAGAAATACTTCGAAATTCAAAGTATTTTTCATTCTAATCCTTCACTCGAGCTCAGTAAATGTTCCCCCTAAGGTATGAAGATCCAAATTACAGAAAGATCTGTTATTTGGAAAACACCAGGTCCAAACCATTCTGGTCCCATACCTGTACTTCATATATAAGGGCTTTTGAGAGACTCTTGTTGAAGATTATAACAGACAGCGTCGACTGGTGCGTCCGGGTCCCACCTGGAGTGCGACTTCATGCGAACTGGAGGACCTTCCTCCCGATACCCAACCTTGCCCTGCTCCCACTCCCTCCACCCCCCAGTATGAGGGCGGCTGCACATACTTCCCTCCTCTCCTGTTATAGGGTCTGGTTGTGGGAAAGGGGAAGGTCCAGGCAGGGAAGCAAGTCTGGGTGGGCCAGGGCCCACTGGGTTCACCGACACTGGTAACAGCTGCAAAGTCTGCTCCCTCCAGGTCTAGCAACCTGTAGCAACAAACAAATATATTATGTGCTCAGTTGGTGCTACACCATTATTAAATAGCGGAACCCTCTGCTTCGTGGGCAGGATGGTAGCGCCCATGGACGTGCACTGACGTCATTGCGCTGCATCATGTGGCGTGTGACATCATCACATCATGTTTTGGCACAAATATGCTCACCTTATTATGAGACAAAAGGTATGCTTTTAATTTTATTAAAAATATGGAGATGTCAGAGAATCTGGGAGTTGAGTATTATACAATCGCTGCGATAAAAAAATGTTGTGTGGCAAAATTGCCGCGCATATAAAAATTGGCGCTCGTCAAAATTATTTTCACGCCTGTTGACTTCAATGGGTTTTGCAATTTTTTTTCGGAGTTCCTTGAATTTTTTAGCAAAGCGAAATGGGATAAATTCCCCCATCACTACTATACACCTCACATATGCAGGGAAGATTGTAGCATGCTCCTGTTATGTGCAAATAATATGCAATACAGTGCAACCCCATGATTTCTTTGTACTGGTTGCTCAAAAGATATCAGTTGTAGTAACTAAGAGCAGTTCCTGCATTCAGTTCAGGACATATCCTCCCACACACACACAGCTACAGTCCTCCTACACACTTTTTGTACACTCACAGCACTTGGGATGTAGCAGCAACCCCTTAGGCAATAAAGGATCATAAGGTATTTCACAGGGTTCTGTATTGCCTAGGTAAGAATGGAACTACTGAACAACTTTGACAATATATTTTTTTAATGAGATCCAAATGTTGCAATATAGTTTAAGCAAGTGTGATTAGCTAAGGGGGAGTTATTTTGAAAAATGAAAAAAATATATAAATGTGTACCTCATCATTTGCTTCTTTATTAAGGTAATTTTCCAATCATTGTGCAACTTTATTGCTATTTATATCTTTTTTTTTTACAAGAAGAATAAAACATGAGTTTGTTTGCTTTGACTGTACCAGTGTCCCAGCATTCTGTATAAATATCTGTTCCTTCCTCTTATGTTCTGCATCTCCTGTTGTTAAGTACTGGCTGCTTTTGTGTTTCCAATGTAGCAGATCTTCTGGAAACCCAACTTCTCTCATTCTTACTACATAGCTATCCCTTTGTCATCAGAATGCTTTTGTGTATATTTTTCATCTTCTATGCTTCTTCTTTTTTCCCATTGGTGCTATACACCCTAGTGATGAGTCTTTGCTTTTTTGCATCCCCTTTGAGCTACCTGAGGAAGACTTGTCTGTGTTGGGTTTTTTTGGATTTTATAATCAATGTTTGGCTGTATCGTTGACATTTGTAACAGGTAGTAGAAAGTTTGTAGCTAGTTTCAATGAAAATTCAGAATTGTGTGGCTAATGAAATTATATAGGTACAATAGGGAGTAGTAGTCAGTAGTCATTGCAGCTGCATTTATTCTTTTTCTCCATTTTTCTACAACTAGAGGAAGAGCTAGGGGTTGAGTGAACTTTAGTAGCTCCCATTATTGACACTTTCCAGTACTATGATTTTGTCATTTGTTAGGCTTAAAGGTGCTCAGCCTTTCAGTTTAGACATTTGAGGAATATGTATAGTGAATGAAGTACCCCCTATTGTAAAATATAAGGATATTATAAGCCACTTTGGAGTTTCATGACCATATAAAAACACGAGGCCGAAGGCCGACTGCTTTTGTACAGCTCATGGAACTCCGAGGTTACTTCTAATATCCTCATATTTTCCAACAAGGGGTACTTTATTTATTATAATACACAAGTTTCAGTGAGTCATGTGACAAAAATGTCATCACTGATATAACTGATGACTAGTCACCGTTTATAAGGATATCATTTACAGGATATTCATGGCTTTTGTGTATTATAGAGGCCTATTTACTATTTTTCAAGGTTGAGAAAAAAAATGCATGTTGTAAAATAAAAAAACGAGCAACAAAATAATAAAAAAAAAAATGTGACAAAATATTCCAACATGATTTTTCTTCAGGAAAAGAGTAGAGAATCATATTGTTCTATTCATTTTCAATAAAGCTAATAAAAACCTGAACGTTTTAATGAACTGGGAAAGTAAATATATAATTATAGTTGTTATAGACAGTTCCCATTGACTCCTATTGAACCTTACCCGCTTACTGAGTTTCTTCTGATGACTTTTCGTGGTTTTATTCTTTAATAAATCCTGATGGGCGAATTTGTCCCATTTCGCTTTGCAGAAAAATTCTCGATTTTCCCTTGAAATTCGCAAAAGGGGCAAAAAATTAGCAAATCGCGAATTTTGACGCCAATGTCAATTCATGGGCGTCAAAGTTGACGGCGCCAACAATTTTCCGCGCATTGAAATCCATTGGAATTGTCACCGTGGTCAAAAAAAACTTTGACACTGCAAAATCACGAATTTATTGGCCGGCAGCGAGACACTGAAGTTCGCCGAAAATTCACGTCTGGTGAATAAATTTGCCTATCACTAATCATGACTATTCAAGGTTGCAAAGGATATTTAGTTGAGTCATGTTTGTTCTTTTGTTGCATTTTTTTCTTGAATCATGAAAAAAATAACTTTTGATAAATTGGCCCCCTTGTAACATCATAAGAAGTGATGGAGAGGGCTTCAGCTCTCTTCTTAACCTCAGGCTGAGGGAGGGGGTATAAGTCCTCAAGTCAGTATGGGACGTGTTAAGTGCTGTGCTGGTTGGGAAATTTTGTTTTAAGAAGTACATATTACAACTCAGTAGCTAGAGCCAAATTAATTTGTTTGAGATTTTCAAAGATTTAGAGGTAATATCTGTTGGGGGTTCCAGGATTCGTATTTTATCCAGAAGCAGAGCATTAGTGCTATTGGCTCATAGTGGCATAAAGACAATGTTACAGACCACATAGGGCCCTTGGCTTGATAAAGGTGTTGATTATTTGCAATATATATATATATACAATTGACCCTAGGAATTTTGGGTCAGACGGGCAGCACCTGGTACATGCAAAAAGGTTCCTGTTCCAAGTTGAGCACTCTGTACTTGCTGCCAGTATAAGAGAATGCCATAATCCACTGATGTCAGCAAGCAGATATTTAGGGGGGCTCATCAGTGCACCAGCTTTTAAAACAAAATCTTTTATTTCTGAAACTCAAGGTTTTGTTGCAATTTTCAGCAACTGGCTTATTTATCAATGGTGTATTTGAGAATGACTTCACAGAAAAGCAAATCCGGCTCTAAAAATTGGCTTCAATCTTAAAAATAGAACAATTTTGCGGGTATTGATTTTGGCTATTTAATTTATTGCAGACTGAACCCTGCTCACCGTAGACATCGGTTGGTCCAGGTGTAGATTGCCCCGGACCCCACTCTTAAAGGAGAAGGAAAGCCCCAGGGCGCAAAACCCCTCCCCTCCGTTGCCCCCCCCTCCCTCCTCCCCCCTGGCCTACCCCTCCCCCTGGGCAAATGCCCCTAACTTGTTACTCACCCCTCTGCGCAGGTCCTGTCCCTGGAGTTCGCAGTCACCATCTTCTTCCACGCTCGTCTTCTTCCTGCTCTGACCGGCGTCTTCTGGCGCATGCGCAGTAGGAACAGTTAACGGTACGGCTCTACTGCGCATGCGCCGAATGTCACAAAGTTTTCCGATTTCACTTCGTGACATTCGGCGCATGCGCAGTAGAGCTGTATCTGTTCCTACTGCGCATGCACCAGAAGACGCCGGTCAGAGCAGGAAGAAGACGCGCGTGGAAGAAGATGGTGACTGCGAACTCCATGGACAGGACCTGCGCAGAGGGGTGAGTAACAAGTTAGGGGCATTTGCCCAGGGGGAGGGGTGGGGTAGGCCAGGGGGGAGGGGTTTTGCGCCCTGGGGCTTTCCTTCTCCTTTAAGTAAAAACACTGGATTTTCTACGTCTATTGTTCATATAATCAACGATGAAAACAAAGCTGAAGATTTTACCCTGCAACGGTAGTGACCCGGGTGCAGCCAGTCCCGAGTCCATCACTAGGGGGAACGCCAACAGTCAAGTAGAGTATTTGGAGGCAGCGCACTCCTGGGCATCAAACACAAATCACTCTTCTCCAGATAGTTAAATTCTTTATTAAGACATAGTATCAATCAGACAAACTTAGCACCTGAGGTCTGACGCGTTTCGTGATACAACACTTCCTCAGAGACCTCCTCTGAGGAAGTGTATCACGAAATGCGTCAGACCTCAGGTGCTAAGTTTGTCTGATTGATACTATGTCTTAAAGGAGAAGGAAAGGCTAAAATTAAGGGGCATGTTTACTAACATTGGAGATAAATATCTGGAGAAATTTCTGGAGATGTTGCCCATAGCAACCAATCAGATCTTTGCTTTTGTTTTCTAACTTGGCTGTAACAATTGCTGATTGGTTGCCATGGGCAACATCTCCAAAAATCTCTCCAGATATTTATCTCCAATGTTAGTAAACATGCCCCTAAGTATGCTTTATCAGAAAGGTCTATATAAATACACCAGTAAACCCTCAAAGTAATGCTGCTCTGAGTCCTCTGTCAAAAGAAACACCACATTTCTTTGCTTTTATTGTGTACTCATGGGCTTCTGTATCAGACTTCCTGTTTTCAGCTTAAACCTCCAGGGCACGGCCTTGAGCATGCTCAGTTTGCTCCTCTCCCCCTCCCTCCTCCCATCCCTACTGTAATCTGAGCTCAGAGCTGTTAGTAAGCAGGGAGAGACTCAGGCAGGAAGTGATGTCACACCAAGCATATATGGCAGCCTCCATCCTAAACAAACAGAGACAATGTCTAGAGCTGTTTACTCAGGTATGGTAAAGCATTCTGCTGAATAAATATAGCGTTCTAGCTTGCACTATTGTGGCTATTCTATTGGCAATAAACTGTCTTGGAGCTTTCCTTCTCCTTTAATAAAGAATTTAACTTTTAACTATCTGGAGAAGAGCGATTTGTGTTGACAATGGATGAAAGTTAGAGTTTACCAATTGATGATGAATAGAGAGTGGTGGAATTTTATTGTGGTGAACTCTTGTTTTCCACTTTGATAAATCTGCCCATAACACTGCAACTCTGTGTAGCAGGGACATGTAGCACTTAATTTGAAACATAACAGTATTTTGTATTTATTTGTATTTTATTATTGTTTTAATGGCTGTTTGTTCTCCTATACTGGACTCTATCTACTGTACAGTGCTGTATACACATGTTCAAAAACAGGGTGTTTCCAAGCTCTTCATTTGCAAGGTCCCTCTTTACAACCTCCATTGAGATGACCTTCTTATATTGGGGATCAGGCTCCAACTGAAGCCTTCTGCTTCAAGCTTCACACAGTCATTCATCTTTCTCAAGGTGATGTCCAAAGGCGCTGAACCTTGGAATCCCCTCTCCTTTTTCACTAGGAAATACCTATAACTGCTTTTGGACAGTAGCGATTCCTCCCTCTCTCGGGGTATGATGACACTATGGGATGTCCTACAGTTGTGATATAGTAGTACGTGCCGTACATATAGTTAGGCAGTTACTATAAAACTTAATGGGGGAATGTAATATGTTTCATCAGAGCATAAAAAGTTTGACAATTGCAAACCTTAGTGACAAAAATTTTCACTGTTTGCATTATTTTTGACTGGTTTCAGACCACAACAACTTCCTCACAAAGTTTGCAAACAAATGGCTTTTGCAAACACGTTTAGGGGGTTATTTATCGAAGTCCGAATTTATCTCAATATTTTCTCCTACAAACTCCGATCAAATCTGCTCGTGTTTTTTAAGCTTATTATTACATTTTCCCGAAAATTCGCTTTGCAGGGAAAAATCAGATGTTTTTTTCAGATTTTTCACCCAAAAATTCAGATTTCTTATGCTTTTTGCCTGAAAACTTCGGGGTATTGCACGAAACCCAGTGCACATCAAAAAATCATTGGGACTTCCCCTATTGACTTATAAGCAACCTCGATGGGTCTGAGATGACAGATTTTCAGATTTGGACTTTTCCATCCTCGGGGTTTAATAAATTCCAAAAAATTCTTGATTTTTTAAAAGTCTGATTTTATAAAAAAGAAATCACACATTTTTCATGATTTTTGCATTCGTTGTTGAGTAAATAACCCCCTTAGTGTATATATAATAAAATGTCACAATGACAAAGGTTTTTTGCGCAAAAATATTGAACGGGACTCCAGAGCAGGTGTTAACCCTAACATTTGCTTAGCGATAATGAGCAATGTGATATTTGCGATCAGAACTAAATATTTACAAAGACAAGATTTCAAATATTGCGTGCAATTTTAATAACATTCCCCCAATGAGTTTTATGGAAGGTGAAGAAAAAAAAGGTAATACTAAAGTTTCTACAAAAATATAGATTCTAAAGCTTCATAGATGCCACTGAAATGCCACAAAATAAACATAATGTCTTCACCTCTTACTATTCCAATTAAACAAATACAAAGAAAAAAATGAAGGCATCGTTTTTCTATAATCTGCGTTTGTAAACTGCTATGCAGAATCCATTGAAATATTAACTAAAGATGCAGGAAAATACTAACTTTTACAAGCCTTTATTATCTGCATTCTAGAAACTAATTAAAAATCAGCCTGTTTGGGGACTTGTGCAACATACTCTTCTAATGCTGTATAACATAATTTGTTTTTATCTAAACATGCAATTTACTAAAGGTTAGAACAAATATTCCCTCAGTGGGTTTGAGCAGGACAAGTCTATTACTTTTCCTTTATCCACATAACTAGCGCAAGGCTCCAGTGGTGCCTTTAATACTTTTTTCCTAAGCTTGGCTTCCCCGCAGCGCAACAATTTTCCCAAAAGAAATACTTTAGCTCTGCCTATGAACAGGTTCTCTGATGAAAATGTTTCTGAAAAGTTTATGGAAAAAAGCACAAGTTGGGACTTATAAGAAAAAACGTACCCGCTGAGGATACAGCTAGAGAAGTGAGATAAATCCTGATGAGAAGAAAGAGAATGCAAAAAAATACGGCACAAAAATGAGGACAAGTGAATTCCTAATGCAAAAAGGTTTGTAGAAATGTAGATAAATGTGAAGTCTAATCAATAGTGTGCAATCAATCTGGTATTTCAATCATTTACATAAATACAAATGTGTGGTTAGTTAATAAATGAATGTCCATTGAACTACGCCAGTGCTGTAGCTTATTTGGTGCATAAAGACCAGAAGATCCTTGATGTGTTTATAGGACGACATTACTATAACACAGGTAATTATTTATGATATTAAGATTCATGCTTTGGTGCTTCAGCCACTTCACATAAGGTATGTGCTTTCCTTGAGCATGTGAAGTACATAGAACTTGCCCCAGCATATAATCAGCTCTTCCACACTTACACTCATTTGAAAACTTTTTGTGACACTTGTTCCTATTGCTTGCCTGTGTATAAGACATATGCTTGAACAACCACTCAACCTAGGCGTCCCCATACATCATTGTACTATGGCATGTGTGCACAAGAAACGGGTCATAGCGCTATGGTGCCACACAGAGCATAAGTTAGCTAAAATATATATTTAGGTCATACTTACATACCTTGCAAAGTGATCTCTCATGCAGCGCCGGATTCGCTAGGCGGGCGCCCCTAGGCCGTGCGCTCTGCGCGGTCCTAGCGCCCGCCTGCACTACCACACGCTAGCGCAAAAGCACTATACCTACCTACTGATCAGGGTCAGACTAGGCTGTCAGGACACCGAGAAAAAAACCCAGGCCTGCTCCCTGGCCAGAAACCCTGGTCACTACCCCCTGACCCGAAACCCTGGTCACTGCCCCCTGACCTCCCCACACAGCCCTGATTGCAGATAAGAAAAAGAATAAAGGTGGCCATAGATGTAGAGATCTGAGCGGGTCTCTCCCCGATATGCCCACATTGAAGTGGGCAATATTTGGCTGATCCGGTCTTGGGCCCTAGGGCCCAACGATCAGATCATAATGGATCAGATACGGGTGCACAGATGCAGCCGCGATCCGACGGGATTTTTTAACCTGCTCGATCGAGATCAGCCAGATATCGACCGGGGAAGCCTGTCGGATGGCCCCACACATTGCCCATAAACTGCCGAATCGGCCTGTGTGTGGGGGCCTTAATAAGGTACATGTGTTGGGGGCTGCTGGGGTATTGTGGCCGAGGCGATAGTCCTAGTGGGCCCCGTACCCCCTAGTCTGACGCTGCTACCTATTTCTGCTACAATTCTGGTTTTGATGTCTGTCTGATCATACCTGTACTGCTGCGACTCTCCAGTTTTTCCTGATTTTAACTTGAATAATGCTTCTTGATATTTGTTCTGCCTGTTGTGACTCCAGCCTGGCTCTAACTCTGATCCCCTACAATTCTCTAGTTCAAGGAATTGCTGCCTGTTCCTGAGATTCTGCTCCATGACCTTCAAACAGCGTCAGAGGCAGAGTGATGTGAAGAGCTTATTGTGCACTTTTGAGTCTGCGAATTTTGGTCACATATTCCTGCTGGTGAAAAATGTCTGCATAAGAGAACAGTGAAGGTGAACAATATCAATAGGCACTAGTTAATCATAAATATATAAATATATATATATATATATATATATATATATATACATATATATATATAACTATATATATATATACATATATATATATACATATATATATATAACTATATATATATATACATATATATATATAACTATATATATATATATACATATATATATACATATATATATATAACTATATATATATATACATATATATATATACATATATATATATAACTATATATATATATACATATATATATACATATATATATATATATATATATATATATATATATATATATATATATATACACACAGTATATATGTATATACAGTATATATGTATATACTTAACTGAATGATATGCAGTTCTAGCTACAGAAAAAAAAACAGGATATTGCCCCTACATAAAAAATATATAGATGTATATATGTGTGCATATTTTGGCTTAGATAATTTATTTCTAATACAGCAGTGCACATTTCATATACAGTTATATAATCTAATATCAGGACCTGTGGTTCTCCAGAAATAGGGTCTTTTTTTCCATAATTTGGTTCACCATACCGGACTAAAAAGAAAAATCCCAGTCATAGAGCATTATAGAATACTCAATAAAAATGCAGATATGGCGCATATAGTTACTAAATGGCTTTTAATGTGTTGAAATATATATTTTATTTTAATTTTAAATGGGGCAAGAGTATATATGTAGTTCATCATAACCGATATCGATTTATAGAGCCTAGTTTGGATCAATTATAAGATTAAATTGATTTAGATTGTTAGCTCTACGGGTCAAGGACCTTCATCCTTTTGTCTGTTTGACACTAAGGGGCAGATTTATCAAGGGTCGAAGTTCGAAGTTAAAGGGGACCCGTCACCCAAACAAAATTATCCAAATCCTATTTTATCATGTTAGTCAAGCAAAATGAACTTTATTTACACTGTATAAATTATTTGAATATTGTTTCCATCAGTCTGGGAATTCATAATTATAGCATCCAGGAAGGAGCCATTTTGTGGACACTGTTATTAAGGCAAGCCTTGTATCATCTCAGAATCTTGTTTGTGCACCAGGGGACAGGGACCCAATGTCCATCCCCATGCATTGGTTACCCAATTAAATCGTTAAGAGAGCTGGGGGAATGTAGGGAGAGCGGTGACATCTAGGAAGTGCTGAATGGAAAGTGAAAGTAATTGCTTGCCCCGCCTCTATGCTTAGGCATAGAGGCGGGGTAGGCAATACTTGATTGACAGCTGATATTTTTAAATGAGTTTACAAGAACTATGAATGCTTTAATAAAAAAAAAAAATTGGATTTCATATTTAATTTAAGAAGGACTTTTATTCTACAGATTTTTATGTCCTGGTGATGGGTCCACTTTAAAAAAACTTCGAACTTCGAAATTCAAAAAGACCAACTGAATAGAGGTCAAAGTTTTTTGGGGGTTGAAGTGGTCCGTATTTGATCGTACGATCGAAGGAATAGCGCCTTCGATCTACTTCGATTCGAAGTTTTTTTAACTTCGATCTCCCAAACTCCCCCAATTGTCTCCATACAGGTTCTAGAAGGTCCCCCATAGACTAAAACAGCACTTCGGCAGCGAATGGTCGAAGTCGAAGTTTTAAAGAGACAGTACATGATAAATTTTGATATTTGAATTTCAAAGTTTTTTTCAACTGGTCGAAGTACCCAAAAATTACTTCGAAATTCTTTGTTTTTAACTTCGAACCTTCACTTCGACCTTTGATAAATCTTCCCTTAGCGCTTAATCTTTTTTGTAACTGTACTTCGTACTTATTTGTAGTTAGTGTTATTATATTAATTTCTTGTTCTGCTATATACTGTACATTATTACAGAGAAGAAGGGAATCACTTTTACAAATAAGAACAATTTGCTTAAAACAGTGGCATAACTAGATATGACTGGGCCCCACAGCAAATTATTTTTTAGGCCCTTAAAATGTCTAGAGATTAACCTGTTTTACCAATTTGCATATGAATTAGATCTTCATGGGGTCCCTATACTTCCTGGGGCCCCCTGCAACAGCAGGGTCTGCTTCCTCTGTAGTTATGCCACTGTCTTAAAGTGCAGACTATGAGAGACACTTTTCCCGTAAATTCGATAATTCGGAAAATGGATAATGGGTTTCTGGATCCTATACCTGTACTAAATAAATAGAACAGGCAGGGAGATTGAGAGTCTGAGTAATTAAAAAGTAAAGAAATAAACAAACACATACACAGTCACATCAAGGTTCTAAGAGGCACAGGAGGAAAAATGCAACTGTGCTTAGTACAACTGTGAGGTTGATAAATGCAGGTAGAAAATGTGACATTTCAGTGAAAAAATGGTATATTATGTATTATAACGAGTTACAGCAGCATTGATCAAAAAGTTCACACAAAATAAGAGCTTACAAAAAAAGAACATGAATTACCATGGCACAATAGAGACACTATCCTACTGAGTTCATACCTTTACTATAAATAATGTGTCACTCCTGTGCAAGATCCTTTCGGAAGAGAAAAAAAAAGTACGGTATCTCGAAAATGCAAGATCTGTTTTGCTACTACTGAGCGTGCCTCTTGTTCAAAGACAAGGAATCTTCAGGAGTAGAGTGTACTTCTCTAGTCTGACCCGCATCCAAACTTAACCCACAATGGTTGCCCATATTTCAACCCCAACTGGGTCAACCCGAATATCACTACCAGGCATGGGTTGATTCAAGTAACAACCAGAGGACAAAAAAAAACAAAGGGTGAATTGTCAGCATCCTTAGCCCTTATAGTCTAGAATACAGTACCTACTTGATCTGTTACAGTCCTGCTCATGATCAACGTTATCAACTAATATTTTATATTACGTAATATATATTGGTTCAGGAACAATATCTTTGTCAGATCCTTTTTTTAATAATGTCTGCTTTTCCAGTCGAGACCCCATTTGTTTTAACGTTCAGTATGGAAAGATGGATGATCACTGTAATCTATCTGTCCTGATGAAGGTCAGTGAACATATTATTAATCTCTTCTCTACTGAAGCATGAACCTTGCCTTCCCTTTAGAAATACGCAAAGGACAGAGACATTTATCTGCCTCTGTTAATGATGTGTTGTTTTCAAAATACATTTTAGAGATTTTAGCAAAAGAAATATTACTTAGCCTAACTGTGACCAATGCACATTACTGCTTAGCTTAGCCGGGACCTTCTCTCCATATGCAGCCATTTAAAACCGACCATATGGAGAAATTCCCCTCATTCATTTTCTAGGCTCTAGGTTACATGAGATGCAGGCACTGAATACAAGGAGAACAGTGTAATAAACATGGCAAGAAAACTCATATTTCTGTTTTTTGAATGCTTGAGACAGCAAAGGGTTAGAGAATAAATAAATGTACTTTAATAGTGTTGGAGTAAAAATGTGTATCCTCTAACTAAGAACCCATCCCAGAGTTATAACTGAAGCTGACATGTACAATATGATAAAAAAAAGTGCACCTAAGATGCTTAAAGGAGAAGGAAAGGTTAAAACTAAGTAAGCCTTATCAGAAAGGTCCATCTAAATATAACAGTAAACCCCCAAAGTAATGCTGCTCTGGGTCCCCTGTCAAAAGAAATACTGCATTTCTTTCCTTCTATTATGTACTCATGGGCTTCTGTATCAGACTTCCTGCCTTCAGCTTAAACCTCATTGACCTGGGCAAGAGCATGCTCAGTTTGCTCCTCTCCCCCCACCCCTCCCTTCTCTACTGTAATCTGAGCCCAGAGCAGGGAGAGACTCAGGCAGGAAGTGATGTCACACGACATTAATACTGCAGCTCCTATTCTAAACAAACAGAGAGTTTCTAGAGCTTTTTACTCAGGTATGGTAAAACATTCTACAGAATAAATGTAGCATTCTAGCTTGCACTATTGCAGCTAATCTATTGGCAATAAAATGCCTCCGTAGCTTTCCTTCTCCTTTAAGCTTGCGTTATTGCACAGTCTTCTAGCCTATGATATCTGCTAAGGTGAAGCTCTATGTATTTTAGCTGGATTATGGTAGGAAAGCGAAATTACAGTTTTTCTCTGAAGTGGGTGAAAATAGAAAATACAGAATTATATATTTTGTTCCTACAGATATTGAACAATGAAGCCTCTTGTATCTCTTGGCTTCCATGAAGGGCAACAATTGCTATGTCTTATACGAAAAACATCACCAAGAGTCATCAAGTTAAAGAGTCTTCATGTAGGTCAGGAAGCCTAGACACAATTTGGGGGCAGATTTACCAAGGGTCGAATTTCGAAGTGAAAAAAACTTCGAAATTCGACCATCGAATAGTGTAGTCCGACATTTTAAGTCGAAGGATTTTTAAGATAGTACGATCATACGATTTTACAAAAAATCCATTGTCTTCTCAAAACGTAGCCAAATACTGGCTATAGGTTGTAGGAGGTCCCCATAGGCTAACATAGCAATTCGGCAGGTTTAAGGTGGCGAAGTGTCAAAGTTTTTTAAAGAGACAGTACTTCGATATTCCAATGGTCAAATATTCAAAGTATTTTCAATTCAAATCGAAGCTGAATTTGGCCTATTCGATGGTCAAAGTGCCAAAAAATTACTTTCGAAAATAACGTTTTTTAATTCGAAAATTCACTTCGACCTTCGATAAATCTGCCTCCTAATCTTGCCTAGATATTTCCTAATGTCTCTTTCCACTCATTCCTTATCATTTGTGTTCACCGCCATCCCAAATAATTGGTCTCATTCAATGTTTCACAGAAATGCATTCTCCATGGATAGTAATGTATTTGACACCATGAGGACTGCTGCTCTCCTGAAGCCAAACATCTGGCAAAACTCACTTATGCGTATAACTGCAAATGGAGATGAAATGCTCTGCACACATAATAAATGGAAGATAATTCCAACTTATAAATAGGTTATATTTTCCCTATAGGTATTATGCATTCAATCAAATTGAGCAGATTGAAACCATTTCCATGTTAAGTGCTTTGTCCTTCTTTCACATTATTATTATTATTATGGTTATTTATGGAGCACCCATCAGTAAAAAGTAAGTGGTTACCTCATTTTATATGAGATGCTCTCGTTTATTCTTGGCTTGTGCTAATGTGTTTAGAAAAGCTATTTAGACTATTTCTCCAATAGAAAGGGCCTGTGTCTTTCTGACATAGAACACTGCTCATGAACAAAAAAAAAAAAGCCATAATCCACAAAGTGATGGGTATGAGTCTCATTCTGTGGGTGTGAAATGAGTCATTAATTCTTCCCATAATGACATGTAAAGCGTGAAGTGCTGCTAAAATAACCCAATAAGGATGTTATTTCATTGGCGGTGAATAGAAATATATTCGGGTAAGTTTTATTATCTTATAGACAGATGCTTTCCAAAAATAGCGGTGATAATGGTAATAACTGGACCATATGATGAATGTGTCTCCTTTGAGATTTGGCATGGTTAATAATTGTGTATAAATATCTATATATACACACACAAAGGTGATACTGGTACTATGTCTGCACTTTACTTTGATTGAGGTCATCACCAACCAATGACATCACCAACCAATGACGTCAGGCAAGGCAACATCCCATGTGAACTTCTTGTATATATTTGTGTGTATAATTACAATAAGGCCAATTGCATATGTGGCGCTTTGACTGTGTTGTCAGTGACAGTCGAAAATCCTCCCATCCAGCTCTCACTACTCCTGCTGTTATTTAATGGAAAGAGCCTTGGCTGATGCACATGGAGTGGGGACAGGTAGACCTCCATGAAAAAAATATTTTGAGGTTTGTTTTTTGCATGGTAGTCCACTGATCTATGTACATCACCAAGGATTCTCTCCATTAAACAGCACTGGGAGCTATGATAAGTAGAGAGTAACATACAGGTATGGGACCTATTATCCAGAAAGCTTGGGACCTGGGGCTTTCTGGATAACAGATCTTTCCATAATTTGGATCTTCACACCTTAAATCTACTAGAAAATCATGTAAACAATAAACAAACCCAATAGGCTGGTTTTCCCTCCAATAAGGATTACTTATATCTTAGTTGGGATCAAGTACAAGGTACTGTTTTATTATTACAGAGAAAAAGGAAATAATGTACAGCTCTGAGCACTTAAGTATAAATACAAATACAGGTATGGGACCTGTTGTCCAGTATGCTCGGGATCTGGGGTTTTCCATAAAATGGATATTTCTGTAATTGTAATTAAACAAACCCAACAGGCTGGTTTTGCCTCCAATAAGGATTAATTATATCTTAGTTGGGATCATGTACAAGATACTGTTGTATTATTATAGAGTAAAAGGAAATCATTTTTTAAAATTTGGATTATTTGGATAAAATGGAGTCTATGGAAGATAGCCTTTCGTAATTTCTGGATATCGGATCGTATAGCTGTAGCACGTGACATTGCCCTAAAGGAAGTATTTGGATGACGTAAGGAAGAACAAGCAGCTAGAGTAAACTTAACCATTATGCAAAGCTGAAACTATTAAGAGAGTTGGTAATACTTTAATGTAATTCTGGAAGAATAATGAGTGAAATAAATATACATTTACAGATTATTATTATTCACATTAAAAATACAAATGGTGGTGTGGGCATTTAATAGCAAAACCATGTAAATAGGTGCTTAGCAAAGGGCAGTCTATTATACTAAAACACCACTTTCAGATTGTAGATTGAAGAAATCTTATAGAAATTGTCAAATAATGGCATTTGCAATGAATCTGGTACAACAGAAGTCCCAGGGAAGCCACATGCAGCGCAGTAAATGTGTTACATGACGCAAAAGGAAAGACAAAGAGTACAAAGAAAATGTTATACTCAGTAGGAATCTTCTCTATTTTAGTATTTCTACTCTGATTTGTCCACAATTCCCAGGCTATTTATATATTTTGTAATAAAATATGTTGGTGGAAAATTATATATACCTGTATAAACAGTAGGAAGAATTCAACAGGGTATGAAGAAAAAGACAGCGACTTGCTGTGTAAAGTGGCCCAGAAATGGATCAGAGGCACATACTGTGTCCATATGTAGATTTTCTAAGTAAACCAAGCGCAGGTGTTATTTTCCTATACTAAACCCCTAGATTAATAACAGTGTCATAACTATAGAGGAAGCAGACCTCGCAAGGGTCTGCTTCCTCTAAAGCTGTAGAAACTAGTAACCAGCTGCCTGCCCCACTCCTGTCCCCACTCACAAGCCTCTTACTTACCTAAAAACAAGTGCCGATAACCAGTGGAGAAAGCAAGATGGCAGCCATGTACGTGGTGGTGAGGGTTGCTGTGGTTGTGTGCGCCGGGCCCCCCAAATAATCTTTGAAAGGGGGGCCCAGTTTGAGGTATTTACACCACAGATTATAAACCACTCCTTGTCAGTGACATCATATGCCTTTTTTTTTATAGATTTGTATGATGTTGTTATTTTCTCCTTACAAAAGCTACAACCCAGCTACATACGTAACCCTTTCCCACAGTTCCTGTCTCGTGTATCTACTGCCCTGGTGTTGTTGTTTTGTGCCTTCCCCAATCTTGATCACCACTAGTCACTGGAGCTTCCCTGTGGCTTCTTTAGGAGGAGTCCAGAGGCCAGTGCCGGAATGGGCCGACGGGACACCGGGAAAAAACCTGATGAGCCCCAGCCCAGACCTCCTCCCCCAAAAACAACACTGCACCGATGCACGCTTGCAGTGACGGCATTTGCGCAGGTGTCCGTCACACCGGCATGCATTGCACTGGCATTCTCGCAGGGGCGAGTTACACAGACAGGCAAGCAGAGGGAAGCCGGGAGGGGGCCCCAGGTGACTGCCTGGAGGGCCCTAGTTGTGGCAGTCCCGATGGGCCCCAATTGCTCCAGTCCAACCCTGCTGGAAGCTAAATTGTATGTAAAGAAGAAGGGATCAAGGGAGATTTACAACACCTCCGTATGAGAAATTGTACATTGGCCCTATGCATCACAACCAGATTAGCTGCTGTCCCAAAGAATAATATGTCAATATTGGTACAACCCTGTACCTTGATTGTCAGCTAAAATGAGAGAACTGGAAAAGGTTCATAGGACAGGAGTACATTGGCAACCCAGATCTGTTTGCCAATTTAGTTTTGATAAGACAATTTTTTCTTCATATAAAGATTCTTCCCTTATTTTTCTTATAATGCGTTAGACTGTGGAAGACTCCCACCTATCATAGTGGCCCAATAGTAATAGAATAACAACTCAGGGGCGTATCAGAGAACACTAACATCAATATGACAGCAAGGCAATTTACATTGGGGAAATATAACAGAAACAGAAGCAACTGTATTCAAATGTGTTTAGTAAATGTTCCTAGTCACTATCTGCTATCAAACTAACCTGTGTTCTATATGGGCTCATGTGCCATTCAAGTAAAAAATCCTACTCTGAGTGACATGTTTCATTCCTCTGGCAGGGCAGGCTCCAACTGCCAATTTCCTCTATATGAATTCAGGACATTTCAAATACACTGTGTAACACATGCATAGTGTTTCCCTTTATATAATGTAAGCTACAAAATGGATAGTGTGATGTAAACTAAGGGGGTTATCAAGCTCCGAATTTATAGCAGTAATTCTAAGATACCATTTTTTGGACTTTTTGGCCCAAAAAACCCAAAATCATTGGATATTGGTACTTACAGCAGTGCAGACACTGGGATCTTCCTCATTGACTAATACAGGATCCGAGAGCTTTGAGCTTCCAGGTTTTTGCATTCTGAGTTTTCATACCATCAGACTGAATCCCGAAAAATTCTGATTTTTTTTTCCGGGTATTGGAGCTTAATAAATAACCCCCTAAATGCGAATTTTAATTTTGCAATGTTACCTAATTTCTTGGCACTAATAGTGGTTGCATATCTTTATACACCCTGCACAATATGCATAGGATGTGAGGGCATAAAGCAAAATATAAAAAGGAAGTGAGATCATGAGAGACCACATATATATGCATATAAAAAAATATTACTCACCAAGAATAACATTGTTAAAACAATATTGGGTGCATTACTAATGCAGTAATAAAAATGGTGTTAACCCCACACATTACATTTTCCCAATAATTTAGGTCAGATATACAGTATGTACAGCATAGTGTAATTTTTGTACACCCAGCTTTAAACTGGGGAACTAGAGGAACTGGAATAGGTTTAAAGATGGCGCACGTTAATTAAAAGGACACATGACTGACCCTGTTAGAGAAGGCTTGACAAATTACTTTTGCTATATATATACATGGTCAATATAAAGATCAGGCTAAGATGTTTCCAATAGAGAGCAAGTAACAAAAGGACATTGATTGAGACTGGACAAAAGGCATTCAAATGTTCAGCATCTGAATAGAATGAGAGCAGCCTGTGCTCTAACAAGGATTTGTAGCACAGAATAGCTCTTCCCTAGGCTCTGAGCATGCCTAAAGTGAAGGGAATGTACTTGGATAGGGAATCAGGCTTAGATTCATTCTCCCTGATCATTCCACTGTATGGGATCTGGACCACGATGGGGCATTCCATCCTAGCGGTGTACCATAAAGGAGAATTCAACCCGTAAGATGAAAAACCCCTACCCCCTACCCTACGTAGACACCCGTCCCTCCGTTTTCTTCGTTAAACCTCGGAAGTAGAATGTCGTTTTCAGTGCATGCGCAGTTGGAGTAATATTCTGGTCCTGAACAACTACGCATGCATCAAAAGTCACGAAAATTTCCGAATGTTGTGAAAAATGTCACGAAAATTTCCGAAACATGGCTGCTCGCAATGGGGGCTCCCTCCTGGTGCGGGTAGCATAGCGCTGGTGGGGTGTTAGAGTCAAGTGTAACCCTTGCTCTACTCTATAGCTGGACATTAACCTTTGTTGGTTTAATACAGCCCAAAATAGCGTCAAGCTAGCCATGTATATGCTTAAACCTATAAAACTGTATAGGACACAATCATGAACTCAAGAATATAATGGTTGGTAACCGGGACTGGGAAACTGTGAGCAAATAATGTCACTAGAGATTATGAAGGACAGCTATCTGAAGGATAGAATGGATCTGTTATACTGTATTTAACACTCATCTTCTTAAATACATATCAGTGTGGGTTTCTCTTGTATTTGTTTATGTATGGATATATTGATCTATTAACCATTTAATTTCACATTTCATTTGTGCTCAGTGACAGCCATTTTTTGATTATTTTGTGCAGTCTCATTTTTTAGCTTTCTATCTGCCAGAGTTTCTTTGTATTTCCACTTCTGGAGCAAGATTTACCCCCATATATAATATAATGAGCTAGATTTGCCCAGGAGCAGTAAGCCATAGCAACCAATAAGATGTTTGCATTTTAAAATGTGACCAGTAAATTCTACCTGCTGATTGGTTGCTATGGGTTACTGCCTCTGGGCAAAGCTAGTGCCTTTTATTATTACGTTTTCATTATACAGATATAAAGATATTTCCTTTTATCCATAAAAATTAGACTGGTTTGGAAAGCCTTGTGTCTTTTGAACCTGCCAATATAAGATATGAATAGTTTTATAGAGATTTCTGACTTAGAGATCCCAGCATTAAATTTCTGAATTTTCAAAGCACTACAGTAGACTACAGCAGGGCTGTCCAACTGGTGGCCCGCGACCCCCTCTTATATGGCCCTCCACATAAAATTTGCCTGCTGTGTCTGTTTACCATATGTAAGATTTAAAAGGTATCACTACAGAGATTAACTGGCCCCTGTATTGTCTAAACCTCAAATTCACACTGTGATCCCCCTGTATTGTTCACACCTGTGACACCTCTATTGTTCACTCCCTTAAAGCCTGTACTGTTCACACCTGAGACCCAGACTGAAACTGCCCAAATTGTTCACCTGTTCACACTTTATTCAAAATGCTAATGGGGCACCAGCACTGTGTCACTGTATGTAGTACATATTAGACTGGTCCTGATTCCTGTCTCCTGCTCTGTTCCGCCTTCCCTATGCTCCCTGTGTGTGTCATCCTTAGGTATTTGTTCTGGGGGTTTGTTAGCATTTGAAAATTATTGTTAGTTGGCCCTAAGGTGTTTAATCATATGCTGGGGTACTGTATTAAACACAGGGGAGGAAGAGGCATATGGATTTATGGTTATGTCTTATATGACTTAACTTTTTTCACATATGAGTGACATCCTTGCCAGGGCAGGCACAAGGTAGTTCTGCACCCTAGGCAAGAGCTTCAATCAGTGCCCCCTGTCCTGCATTACCATTTCCCTCCTTACCATGATGGTTTTTAAATAAAGAGAGCAAGTGTACAACGCTTTCATTTATATTACAGCCCCCTGTACCAGCAAGCTCAGCAGCCATCTATAATACACCGCGCCCGTACCTATACCAGCAAGCTCAGCAGCCATTCATCATACAGCCTTCCTGCCCCAATCTTTACCTGTGCCAGCAGCAGCCCAAAATAAATCACATTATATTGCCCCCCAAGTATTTATGTACTTGTGCCAACACCCAGCCCAGCAGCAACAGCAAACATATGGGGCCCAAATCTGTACCTGGCTGTGCCAGCAGGAAGATTCACACTTTACAGTAATAGAAAGAATGTCTTCAGTTCAGTGCAACTGTGCAAGGCTGAGAACACCGAGAGACACACCAAGCAGCCCCCCAGCTCTCTGCCTCTCTCTGTCACCCAACACATCAGTGACGTCATTGACGCGTGTACGCACGTCGCGCTGCACCGCACAGAAGGAGCTATTACTTGCTGGCAAGAGGGAGAAGGTGAAGGAAATGGGTTCCACCCAACTGGGTGACCATGATTACTGAAAAAAAATTGTTAAATAAATGCTTAAAAAAAAAAAAGAAAAATTTTAAAAAAGAAAAAAAATCACCTTAAAAGTGCGCCCCTCAATGATGGCTCCCTAGACAGCCGCCTACTCTGCCTACCCCTAGTTCCGGCCCTGATCCCTGCAGTGAGCACCAACCATTTGGTTTTTTGGTGTGGGACATGGTCTTGCGGTAACATGGGTGTGGTTTAAAGTGGGTGTGGTCTAAAACAGGGAGTAGTTAAAGAGATACTGACACCTGAAATTAAACTTTTTTTTACATCTATTATAATATTGGCTTTGCAAGCTACTTCTAACTTTGCCATAAAGTATTTGCATGATGCTTTTACATTACCTGTCTGATCCCCCATGTTCCTGTATGAGGGGGCTGCCATATTTGTGCAGCAGGAGTCCGTTAGCATTAGAAACTGTAACTAACAGTCAGGTTGGCAAAGTCAGAGTGTCAGGTTTAGGAACTTCAACTAACAATTATATACAAAAACAAACCTCTCAGCAAAAAATGATCAACATGACCTATAGGTAACATTTAATGTACATTTATATGCTAAAATTCATTTTTTAGTGTCAGTATCACTTTAACACTGGCTTCCATTATCGGCCCTCCATCATGTAGATTAGAAAAATTCCGGCCCTCGGTACCATAGAAATTGGACAGCACTGGTCTACAGTATACTTTAGATTCCAAAGCCAAAAATCCTGGTTCATATATCATATATATATCTATATATATATATATATATATATATATATATATATATATCTATATATATATATATATATATATATATATATATATATATATATTTTTGAAAAGTGCACATTCTGCCTAATACAAAATGGGTAACCATGTCTTTCTACTCCTAATTAGAGATGCACCGAATCCACTATTTGGGATTTGGCGAATCCTCAAATCCTTGGTGAAAGATTCGGCCGAATACCAAACCAAATCCTTGTTTGCTTATGTAAATTAGGGGTGGGTAGGGAAATCACATGACTTTACATCACAAAAGAAGAGTTTTTTCCACTTTTTCCTTTCCTGCCCCTAATTTGCAAATTAGGAGCAGGAAAGGAAAAAGTGGAAAAAACTCTTCTTTTGTGATGTAAAGTCACGTGATTTCACTACCCACCCCTAATTTACATAAGCAAATTAGGATTCAGATTTGGTTCGCCAGGCACAGGGATTCAGCCCAATCCCAATCTCGCTGAGAAAGGCTGAATCCTGGCCAAATCCCAAACAGAATCCTGGATTCGGTGCATCACTACTCCTAATTACCAAACATCAAAGCTTTTCTGAACTCAGAAGTAGTTTTTATAAATATTTATGAAAATTCTGAAAAATCACCTCAAAAATGTCACTTTGCAAGTTTGTATCTACCACAAAGCATAAGGTGCCAAGAAATCCTAAATATGAATGCCAAGGGTCCACTGAACAGTTTGATACCCATTGTGCATAGGATTACCAAAGTTTCTGGTGCTAAGAGACCCAAAACGAAGTTAGCGCATACAAATGTCATAGTACAGGTATGGGACCTGTTATCAGGAATGCTCGGGACCTGGGGCTTTCCGGATAATGGATCTTTCTGTAATTTGGATCTTAAGTCTGCAAGAAAATCATGCAAAAATAATCCCAATAGGCTAATTCTGCTTCCAATAAGGATTAATTATATCTTCGTTGGGATCAAGTACAAGATCCTGTTTTATTATTACAGAATAAAAGGAAATCATTTTTAAAAATCTGGATTATTTGGATGAAATGGAGTCTATGGGAGATGGCCTTTCCGTAATTCAGACCTTTCTGAATAATAGGGTTCTGGATAACGGATCCCATACCTTTATATATATATATATATATTTCTACTACCAAAATAAATAATGCCTGATTAATGTGGACTTATGAGGACACTAACAGCAAAAGTTCCCTGCATGTTTCATGGGAAAAGGTTACTTCAGTTTCAGTCTAAAACACAATTGTATGTTTTTTAACACACGTTGTAATGTGACCCCTACTACTCCCAGCAAAGCACACATAACATGCAATTCTCTTTCTTAGTATAACTATGGAGTTGGATGCTGACCCTCTCCCATACAAATGCTATTCTCAATAACTTGTCAGTGGCTTAAAAAAAAACTGTTAAAAAGGTGGTTCACTTTCAAATGACATTTTAGTATCGACAGACAGTTTTATGCAGAGTCAATCTGTACTTGGATTTCCTTATTTGTTTTTCTCGTTTTTAAATTATTTAGCCGTTTTCTTCAGCAGCTCTCCAGATTGTAATTTCAGCAATGATCTGGTTGCTAGGGTTCAATTTACCCTAGCAACCAGGCAGTGGGTTGAATAAGAGATAGAAACATGAATAGTAGAGCACCTGAATAGAAAGATACATAATAAAAAGTAACAATAACAATGCATTCTATCCTCGTTTTGTACTAAAAAATTATATTCTCACAGAGTAATAGATTTTTTGCTGCCAGGGTCAGTGACCCCCGTTTGCAAGCTGGAAAGAGACAAATAAATTAAAAACGATAAAAGTTATAACCCTAAATCATCTTTATTACATCAATCGTTTCCTGTACATCAGTTAATGCCCTTTGCTGGGTTGTATAGTACTGTTTAATATTAATATTTTAATCTATATTCCATTTCTATTTAGATATGCATAGCAACCTGCAAGCCTAGAACTAAAAACATATTTTCCATAACTACATAGCTCTGAGGAAAATCTTATTTTGAAATTAACTCGTGCAGGAATTCCCCCTCCTGCTTATGAACGCTATATATAAAGAATCCAGATGGCTGGTAGCACATTGAGAGATAATCTGTTCCTGGTTGCACTCTGTTGCCTGTTTGTTGTTGTTGAACAAGCAAAGTACATATTTGAATGCTGAAATATTCTTCTGTTCAACTGCTCAAAGTTCATTCTTAGCTAATTAACATAACAAAGTTTCATTCTGTGGAATTCTATTAATATATGAATAATAAGCGTGCCCGTTAGACAGCTATACTTTTGTGAAGCTCATTGCAGGTTATCATTTGCACATAATTCAGAATAAGAAATTACAATTTGTACAGCAGAAAGGGCTACTTAAAATGTACATATTTGGAGATTCAAGACGATTTATTTTCAGATTCAGGATTATACGCTAAATATGATGGTGGTGCCAAATTCAGTGGTGTTCTCTTCTTTTTGCTAGGCCTGGTTTTAGGAATGGATGAATTAATTACAGGCCTTAAACATATTACAATAACATGGGTTAGCTGATAATTGTGAGAATACCTGGTGGGCTAGTGGGGACACCTCAGCTGTCATTTTCAGTTTGTGAGATGCGCGCTGCTTCCGGGTTTGACAAACGCGTGCGCACGCACTCATACTTTTACTTTATATGCGCCATCAGTGATGTCATCATTGGCGTAAAATGGAATTATTTAAAGGGGCTATGGTCAATTACTCATTGCCCAACATAGGTCTATTTCCTGATACTGGGTTTGATTTGTGTCTGTTCTTTGACCCTTGCCTGTTCCTGACCTCTGATTGTTTGCTCTCTGTACTGATCTTTGCCTGTTCCTGACCATTCTCTTATATCCTGAGTTTGTATTGCGTTTCTGTTTGGTTTGACCCCCGGCCTGTGTCGTGACTACGCTCCTGATTCTGTACTGCACTGCCTGATATCAACCTTGGCCTGACCTTCGACTAAATGCTTTGCCCCCATCCTTCCAGTATACATTATGGTTCCCTTTTCATCCCAAAACTTCCCCCTTGGTCCTTTCACTTTAAGACCTGATGACCTTTGAGTAGCGCCCAAAGTGAAAGGCGCTTGTTATAGGCTGAAATGTGAGCCAAGACCAGGACCTTGGGGTTTGTTCTGGGTTTTGGGATACCATACGTTTAGGGTTGCTACCTTTTCCCCCAGTGGAGACCGGGCAGGGGGCGGGGCTGTGCTGTATAGAAGCATGACCATTACACAGAACGGCAGGACTGTGATGTTGAGGGGCAGGGCTATGACGCGGCAATTGGAGAATCCTGCCCGCTTTTCCTTATTTGGAAAACCGGGCAGGAAGTTTTTACCCTGGCTACCCTTCAAAATCCCGGGCTGTCCGGGTCAAAACCAGACAGGTGGCAACCCTACATACGTTACAATAATTAATCTAATATTGATATTACATTTTAAATTACAACAGAGTTTTATGGTAAGACCATGAGAAGCCAAAGAGGGAGCCGGTATCAGACAGGCTGCTAGACGAAAAATATTGCCAAAACACAAAGGATATCTTATATTGTGTATAGTTCTTACCTTAAGGTAAAACTTAAGGTATGGAGATCCAAGCCCCAGGTCCTGAGCATTCTGGATAACAGGCCCCATACCTGTACTGTAAATCACTAATGGGGTAATGTAATAAAAGGCACTACGTTTGCCCAGGAGCAGTAACCTATACCAACCAATAAGATGTTTGTTTTTAAACAGGTGTCCAGTAAATTCTACTTGCTGATTGGTTGCTATAGGTTACTGCTCCTGGGCAAACTTAGTGCCTTTTATTACATTACCCCATTAGTGATTTACAGTACAGGTATGGGGCCTGTTATCCAGAATGCTCAGAACCTGGGGCTTGGATCTCCATACCTTAAGTCTACTGATAAAAACATTAAATCCAATAGGATTGTTTTGCCTTCAATAAAGATTAATTTAAGATCAAGTACTAGGTACTGCTCTATTATTACAGAGAAAAATAAATCATTTTTAAATATTTTATCCAAGCGAGCATGCAGAATAACTGGCTGAAGTCTTTAGTTCAATATATACAAGACTATATAATAATGTAAAACTCTCTATGTATTTATACTTAATAAATGCGGCATCTAAAAAATTCAAGTTTTAACTACAGCACAAAACAGCCCTGTGGTAATACTGTCTAGTTGCCACTTCAAGTATTAAAATTATGGGATCTTTATCTAACAAGCATATCATTTCCCATGCAGTCTGTTATAATAAGATATCAATTTGTACTTAAATGATATGTAAGGTGGTATAAATACATCACAAAGACAAAAATCGTCCTCTTTTTTTTTTTTTTTTTTTAAATGTCCAAGTATTTTTGTAGCTTTTCCAGAAAAAAAAATGATAACAAAAACCCCAAGCATAATACTGATAGACATCATAAGCATACTCTAAAAATAAAATCCTTTAGAAGCAATCCATTTGTAATTCTTTTTAATGAAGATTTCCTGAGAAATGGCAGATGTTTCTGATTAACATTATCTGTTCTAAAAAAAAAGTTTTTTTTCTCTAAAAGGGAGGCAAAAAGTTTTTAGATTATAAGCTCTTTTGGGCAGCACCCTCTTCATCTCTTGTATCGGTTATTGATCGATACAACGTCATTCTGTAACATATAAGAGCAACAATAATAATTTTGTTACAATGCCAGTAAAAAGTTAAAAGAAGACATTATACTATACAGTGCATTGTCTAAGGGGTAGATTTATTAAGGTTCCACTGTTTTACCCCTCAAAAGAATTGAGTTTTTGAAGTTATTTTTGAGTCAAAAATCGATTATTTTTTTGGGGTTAAAAAAACAATTTTTTTTTTTATATCAATAAGTTTTTATTGTTTTACAACATTGATATATAAAACAATTTGTAACAATAAACATCTTGAAAACAAAATCGCGTCTAGTTGCAATCTTAAGAACATATCTGTTATGAAACAAACAAACGTTTAGCAACATAAATGAATGAAAAAATAAAAGGGAGACAAGACAAAAATTAAATAAGTAAATAAATAAAATTAAAATAAAATTTATTAGCAAGACTTCAACTCTGACTTCGAAAATACCCTGGTAGACATTTACAGAGAAAAGGGAATATTAGATATATCGACCCCCTGTCGATATACCAACCAAGGACCCCCATGTCAACAGAAATGTCTCATAAGAATCTAGCAAAATGCTTGTCATTTTGTCTTGAGACATTATCCAGTCTACCCTATTTTTAACTGGATCTATTGGAATCAGTCTTTGTTTCCAAGCCCCAGCCAAAGTTCTCTTAGCTGCTGTCATAATGGAAGTGAAAAGACGAAACTGTGCATTGTTTAGGTTTTGGGGAAAAACTAATTTGTTTTCGAGATTTATTATACCCTGACCCTGGAAATAGCTAGGATTTTTTTTTCAGAGGATTTTGCCCAAAAACTCAATCCATTTGAGTTTTTTTCTGCCCAAAAATTAGATTAATTCAAGTTTCCTGGTTGTTAACCCCAAACTCTCTGATTAGTGTTTTTTCCATTCGAGTTTTCTCTTAAATTAGAAACAATTCGCGTTGTGAGTTCATTTGAGGTCTAAAAAAACTCACATAAAATTTGACAGTTGATAAATAACCCACTACGTCTACGGCTCCAACTGATCCCAAGTACAGGGAATGATGGTGTTGTGGTGCGGCTCTGGGAATAACCCCCTGGCTGGTGCATCATTTTTTTGGAGGAGTGCCAGGTACACAGAGGCCCAAAGAACCCCCCACAGGCCAAATAAACAGCGACTCTCTGAAATCTTATGGCAGTGCTTCTGACATGTGCCAGAATCTACAGATTGCCAGTCTTAGCCCATACAGTCCTATAGATGCATAGTATCTACTGTATGCAGCCCAATCTTACCAGCACTACTTAATACATTGCCTTTGGTTTTAAGATGGATCCTTTGGTCTAGTTCACTTACTTCTCTCATTAAACTGGAAATTAATCTTTTTTTTCTTTTGTATAATTTACACTGTCACCCATAGGGGTTCACAGTTTCCTAGGTCACAGCTTGGAGGAAAGACCTCAGACAAGGGATATGATTGCAGCTTCTAAATACAGGTATGGGATCTGTTATCCGGAAACCAATTATACAGAAAGTTCAACATTATGGAAAGGCTATGTCCCACAGACACCATTTTAGTCAAATAGTTCAAATGTTTAAAGATGATATCCTCTTTATTTGTAAAATTAAAGCAGTACCTTGTACTTGATCCAAATTAACATATAAATTAATCCGTATTGGAAGCAAAACCAGCCTATTTGGGTTGATTTAATGTTTAAATGATTTTTTTAGTTGATTTAAAGTATGTAAATCCGTACCTGTACATGAAATATTTATTTCAGGGTAATAGTCGAAATGACGAGGCTAGGCTCTGTAAGTCTCATGTGGGGAGTTAAGCTAAGTGCTGTGAGAAAGTACTCAGAGCAGTGGATACTTGGAACTCTTGAAAAACAACACTATTGGATACTAGAAGTTTAAGAATTTTTAAACAAGATTGGGAAACTTCAAAATTAACAGTAACTAAGGGGTTAAATAGGTTTATAAAGCTAAAACTGACAAACTTGAATTTATATTATCAATTTATATTAAGCTGAAAAAAATTAGAAAAACTCAAATGTAAAAAGGTTGTTTGGTTGTGTAGAAGTCAATGGGAGCTGTCCTGGGAAAACTATCCATTCAATTCAAGTTTTTCGTGTTTTGTTTTTAATTATGGAGATTCTAAACTCACAAATTTGAGGTACAGGTATGGGACCTGTTATCTAGAATGCCCAGGAGCTGGGGCTTTCCATATCTTTCCTTATTTGGATCTTCATACCTTAAGTCAACTAGAAAATCATGTAAACATCCAATAAACCCAATAGGCTGGTTTTGTTTCCAATAAGGATTAATTATATCTTAGTTTGAATCAAGTACAAGCTACTGTTTTATTATTATAGAGAAAAAGGAAATCATTTTTAAAAATTTGGATTATTTGGATAAAGTGTAGTCTATAGGAGATGACCTTAAAATAATTTGGAGCTTTCTGGATAACGAGTTTCCGGGTTAACAGATCCCATACCTGTAATAGTTCTGAGTCAGTTTGCCATATCAGGGAATACTACCATTACAGGCATCAGAGGATGGAGGGTTAATTAGCAAATGAATTCCAAGATTTCTAATGTGAAAAAAGAGAAATTAGTGCCAAAAAAGACAAATCACTCAGAGGCAGAAGTTTTTATTCCCTACAAAAAAAGGGGTTCCTGAGAAGTAGGTAAATAGCTGTGTAACTAGGGCAGCATTGTGTAAAGTTGGAATAGTTTGTGCCATTTTGTTTGCACCCTAATTGATGATGGTGTTTTAAAGCCCAGCAGATTAGGCCTGCAAGATACTCAAATATAGGATATTGAAGACAGTCTTCAGTTGTCATGGGTGATGCAAAAACAGAAAGAGCTTCTATAAGCAAAGACAGCAATTGGGAGCCAGCAATGCATGGTTCAGGGAGGCCTACAACAGGGAGTATGGGAAATGGTTTGGGCAGAAAATCCAGCCTCAGGAAGCAAAAAAGTCTATGGGGCAAATTTACTACGGTCAAAGTGACTAAATCGAGTGAAAATTCACCAGCGTGACCTCATTTCGGTACTTCGCTGGTTTACTAACAGTCGCTGGCGTAACTTCGCTCACAAAAGAAAAAAAATCTAGCGGTACTTCGCTCCCTAACGCCTGGTGAATTTGTGCTCTTGCGAATGGACGTCATTCACTAAGATGCGGATTTTACTGAACGTTACCTCTTGCGCCAGACTTGCCTTCACCACCTCAGACCAGGCGAAATGCAATACAGTAGATAGGACTTCCTAAGTCCCAAAATACGCTGGAGACTTTTCCTTTTTTAGGGTGATAGGCTGAAAAAGAGCATCAATTTTTTGGGGTGTACCCAGCTTCCCACCTACATTTCCTAACATATGGCACATAAACTATACAGTGGGCTCATGTGTAGGGCAATATAACATTTTATTTTATTTTATTAAGGTTTCCTGGGCTTGTGTAATGTAATGTACTTGCTGCAACATATACATCCATTGAACTTTAACTTCCCGACTTATGCAAATTAGCCAACGCTAGCGCATCTTCGCTTTGCTTGGCACAGTAACACTAGCGCAACTTCGCCAGCATTCGGCGCCCTGGACGCAACTTCGGATTTTAGTGAATAAGCGTTGTCCTAGCGAATCTACGCCTGGCGAAGTGTTGCGATGTGAGTGAAGCAGTCGCTGGCGAATTTTCGGAGGTTAGTGAATTTGCCCCTATGGATCAGAGAATGTTTGTGGCAGGTTATAAGACTGAAGAAGCCAATTATAAGTTTATGGTCTGGGAATTAGCTGGATTGAATCACATTAAACACTACCTGAATACGAAAAGGTGACCCTACCACTGCCCTCAAACTTACAAAGTGTGAAGAACTGTTACGGATCAACATGTTGCTAAAGTGCCTGAGATCACTTCATCATCTACCTGGCTGCATCTCCAATCAACCGCTACTTCTGCTTAATGTCAAGCAAAGGGCCCTCTCTGTGTTGATCCGGAACATATTGGTTAACTTGAACACTTATACTTTTTCTCATGACTGGTTTCAATGCTTGAAACTTCAATTTAACAATTTTTTCCAAACAATTATCAGACGAATAAAGCATATGCATATGTAGAAAAAAATGTTTAATAAACATGAAGGAGAATTATAGACCTCTGTGTACCTTTAAAGGAATTGTTCAGTGTAAAAATAAAACTGGGTAAATAGGCTGTGCAAAATAAAAAATATTTCTAATATATGTAGTTAGTTAGCCAAAAATGTAATGTATAAAGGCTGGAGTGACTGGATGTGTAACTTAATAGCCAGAACACTACTTTTCAGCTCTCTTGCTTTCCACTGATTGGTTACCAGGCAGTAACCAATCAGAATGTGCTATAAATGTATATATCCAAGATATACGCCCCAATGCTCAAAATCTTAGTTAAAAATATGTTTTATTACAAATCACATTAAAAAATAGTACATACTGACCCCACATGGCCCACCTTACGCGTTTCATACCCTCTGGTACTTATTCATAGGTATCTCTGATAAAACATATATGTTTTAATTAAGAATTGAGCCTTGGGACATATATCTTGGATATATACATTTACAGCACCTTGTGGGTGCCTTGGAACCGGGGCAAGTCCCTCTGGCTCAGCCTTGATTCACAGGAATCAATCACATAGACTCCACATCAAGGACAGTAACCAGAGACTTAAGGGGGGCATATGGGTTATAACTGTTGCTTTTGAATCTGAGCTGAATGCTGAGGATCAATTACAAACTCACTGAACAGTTATGTCCCATGTGGCCCCCCTTAAAGTCACTGACTAACTCAGACTTAGAGAGCTGAATTGGACGCACAGTCCTTGCAAAAAATTTGGCTCTACACTGGTCCACGGGCCAAAAAAAGGTTGGGGAACACTGTTATAAATTACATTTTTGGCTAACTAACTTTATTAGAAATATTTTTTATTTTGCACAGCCTATCTATTTACCCAGTTTTTATTTTTACACTGAACTGTTCCTTTTAATATATTTCATGCTCCTCTTCTTGCTTATCCAACAACTTGGCATTGGTCCCTAGCTGTGCAGTTTCAAATAAACCTGATGTCTCTTGCCTTAAGCCAAATAAATACAATTGGACCATTAAAGTTGAGGTTTGCATGACCAGTGAATGAGAGAAAAACAAATTCTGACTGACAAAGCTGTTTTTTTGTTGAGTCCTTTGGGAGTGCAAATGCATTTGGGCAACAGTAAAAAGTGTATAGAAAGTAAAGAGTTTTTAGTTTTTTTTTTTTGTCCTTTAAAAGTTATCTAAAGGTGGCAAAAACGATTAGACAATGTACAAGACTCAACAGCAATAAAAGGCAATAAACAGCAATAAAAATTTGGTGATTTTGGCAACATTTCCAAAAATCACCTCAAAACCTCCATATACTTTTAGGTATCAAGAGAAATCCCCCCAAATATGAAAGCGTAGGGTCCTCTGAACAGTTTGATACACAATATGTATAGGCGAACCCAAGCACGTGGCATATAGGGGCCCCAAAAGGAAGACCCCCATTTGGCCTGTCATTTCAGGTACTGCAAAATCAACACATTTACATAGTTTTGGGGGGGCAAACAGGGCCGGATTTACGTAGTGGGCGCCCCTAGGCCCACTGCCGTTCATCACCCCTGTCCCCTCCCTTTTATTTCTGCAAATTTTCATCATCTGGACTGGAGCATTGGGGATTGGCGCATGGGAATTTAAAAAATTATTGTATCTGCAGTGCATCCCCAGTGTTTTTGAACTAATGTGGGTGTGTTTGGGCAGCATACCGCCCCCCTAAAATCCTGCCGCCCTAGGCCCGGGCCTAGGTGGCCTTTCCACAAATCCGGGCCTGGGGGCAAAGGTAGAAAAAAGTAAGTTCACCCCAGAAATCCATATATTTTTGGAAAGTACACATTCCCACGAATGTAAATTGGGTATGCATGTCCTTGTACTACAAAGTACCAAGCCGCAAAACATTCCTAAATTTGGTGATTTTGGCGACATTTCCAAAAATCACCTCAACATTTCTACCCTGCAGCATCATATATCCCACATACTTTTAGGTATCAAGAGAAATCACCCCAAATATGAAAGCTTAGGGTCCTCTGAACAGTTTGATGCCCAATATGTATAGGTGTACCCAAGCACGTGGCATATATGGGCCCCAAAAGGAAGACCCCCATATGGTCTGTCATTTCAGGTACTGCAAAATCAACACATTTACATCGTTTGGGGGGGGGCAAAGGTAGAAAAAAGTAAGTTCACCCTAGAAAACCATATATTTTCGTAATGTACACATTCTCACCAATTTAAATAGGGTATGCATGTCTTTCTACTACAAAGTACCAAGCCGCAAACCATTCCTAAATTTGGTGATTTTGGAGACATTTCCAAAAATCACCTCAAAATTTCTAACCTGCAGCATCATATTATCCACATACTTTTAGGTATCAAGAGAAATCACCCCAAATATGAAAGTTTAGGGTCCTCTGAACAGTTTGATGCCCAATATGTATAGGTGTACCCAAGCACATGGCATATAGGGGCCCCAAAAGGAAGACCCCCTTATGGTCTATCATTTCAGGTACTGCAAAATAAACACATTTACATAGTTTTTTGGGGGGGCAAAAGTAGAAAAAGGTAAGTTCACCCCAGAAAAAAAAAATATTTTCAGAAAGTACACATTCCCACGAATCTAAATTGGGTCTGCATGCCTTTGTACTACAAAGTACCAAGCCGCAAACCATTCCTAAATTTGGTGATTTTGGCAACATTTCAAAAAATTACCTCAAAATTTCTACCCTGCAGCATCGTATTACCCATATACTTTTAGGTATCAAGAGGAATCCCCCTAAATATGAAAGCCTAGGGACCTCTGAACAGTTTGATGCCCAAAATGTATAGGTGTACCCAAGCACGTGGCATACAGGGGCCCCAAAAGGAAGACCCCCACATGGTCTATCATTTCAGGTAATGCAAAATCAACACATTTGCATCGTTTTGGGGAGGGGTAAAGGTAGAAAAAAAGTACATTCACCCCAGAAAACCATATATTTTTGGAAAGTACACATTCGCGCAAACCCAAATTGGGTATGCATGCCCTTGTACTCCAAAGTACCAAGTGGCAAGCCTTTCCTAAATTTGGCTATAAAAGCAACGGTTTTTACATTTCTGAAAATCACCTAAAAATATTGCAGTTGGTCACATTTATCTCACCCAATTTCTTACATACAATTGTAAAACACCCTAAATATTGACGCCACGGGTCTATGGAACAGTTTGATGCCCAATATGCATAGATATACCAAAGCAGCTGGCATGTGCGGCCCCCAAATAAAAATAGTGCATATGAATTTTCTCGACTGTCGATGCATCTTCTGTGAAAATAGATCCTGGACTGAATATTATGTGCCCAAGACCCTCTAATAGCAGAAAGACCCACCAAAAACCATATATTTTTGAAAAGTACACATTCTGACGAATCCAAAATTGCTAAAAATTTGTTTGTACTCCAAATGATCAAAGTGCAAACGATGCTAGA
The DNA here is from genome assembly GCA_038501925.1 of Xenopus petersii. NCBI lineage: Eukaryota > Metazoa > Chordata > Amphibia > Anura > Pipidae > Xenopus > Xenopus petersii. The sequence goes on along the minus strand of CM076672.1, from coordinate 212,043,779 downwards.
AAAAACAACAATGGAAATAACAATGCATAAAATCATAAAAAAATCAAAAACAAATAGGCAAATCAATGAAATAATAAAATAACTGATCTGACAGCGTGGCTAGCGGTCAGAATGCTTGATCCAATAGTCACACTGTGAAATCAACAGTTTTTAGTGGAATAACAAGAGGAAAACTGATAAAATGAAGAACTAAAAATATATATATATATATATCTGTGCTTGTGTATGTATGTGTGTACAGCTCTGAAAAGTATGTAAATGTGTCTATATGTGTATGTAAGTGTGTAAATATGTGCAAAAGTATGTAAGTGTACAAAAGAAAAAAATCCAGAAAAGCAAAAAAAAAAAAACACCTACCTTTAGTTAAATGTGTAGTGTGTGTGTACATACATGTGAGTGTGTAAATGTGTGTAAACCAGTAAAGAAACGCCACTTACCGTTTCTGTGGCTGGGGGAGTCCTTGGCAGCGTTGGAGGGCCCAGGATCGCTCACAGGAAGTGAGTGAGCGGTGCTGGATCGGGTCCCACGATGTCTGCGACGTTGCCTCTAAAATGTGAGTAGAGAAGTCGGCTCCTGCGTCGATCGCGTCGCAGGACCGAGGTGGGAGCCCCTTAGCTCGTTGCCTAAGGGGTTGGGGACACATCAGACTCGCCTGCACGGCAGCAAAAGCCGCCAGTGCAGCGAGGGAGCCCTGAACTGCGCAGCACATAGGTACTACGTGCTTGGAAGTCAGAGCATTTTCCTGCCAGAACATAGTACCTACGTGCTTGGCAGGGAAAGGGTTAATGGAATTGTTTAGTATAAAAATAAAAACTGGGTAAATATATAGGCTGTTTAAAATAAAAAATGTTCCTAATAAAGTTAAACAAAAATATAATGTATAAAGGCTGGAGTGACTGGGTGTGTAACATAATAGCCAGAACACTACTAACAAAATGATGGTAAACCTTAAAGTTGACAATTTGTATTTTGTTATTGCTTATTTTTCATTCACATTTATCATAATGCTCCATTATGTGTTTTACAATTTAAATGAGCTGCACAGATTTCAAATACAATTGTGATGCTTCCTGTTAATACTAATTCATCTGTGAATTAATCAACTCCCTGTGCAGATTAAAATACATCACACTCAACTGGATTTACATTACAAACAAATATAAATCTATAATCATTGCAGTGTGTGTGACTCAAGGACGAAGAGTGTCTTTTACTTTGTCTCTTTCCTTCTGGTTTTCGTCTGTGTATTACCTCTGCCCTTTAATTAACTCCAGTTTTTAATTTTTTGAGAATTGATTTTTGATGTGGCCTAATGCAACTCACTATTCACGTATGTTTTATTATACAGGTGTGTGGAATATGGTGAACACTTTATAAATATGTTTATTAATATTAATAGCAATAATAATGATAATAATAAAATACAGCAGGTTACAATCAAGGGGATTTATTTTATTGTTTACAACATACTGCATAGCCATTTTAAACAAGACTCTATATTTGTGTGTCACATGACCAAACTGATGACAGTGACATTACAATGATGTCATAGTCACATGACAGACATTGTGACATCACAATGCACACTAAAGGCTTGAAGAAGGAATGTGAAATGTTAGCTCATTTCCATTTGGACTACAGAATGGGAATGATCAGAGAAATGTTTCTCTTTATTTTATTTCTAGTTTTCTTATTTAATCCTATCCAACACAGTATTGTAGGTAAGAATATTTTGTATGCAAAATTAACTGCAATTTAGAGCTTTGTTAGCAGTCACTAGTTTAAGTGTTCACAGTATAAAGTCTACAATATTACACACGTCTATATATAGCTCTGTCACATGACAGACATTATGACATCACAATGCACACTCAAGGGCTGAAGGAGACATTCAAACTGTTAGTTTATTTCCAGTTGGACTAGTCATGGAAATGATCAGACCAACATTTTTCCTTATTTTATTTCTATTTTTCTTATTAAATACTAACCAACAACATATTATAGGTAAGCCATGTTTGTATGTAATATATAATGGGGATTTGGAGATTATATATTATATATATTATATATGTATATAAATATTATAACTTGTACCAATGATGTGTTATTGAAGAACATTAGCCATAGGCACATTTGCTTAAATTAAGCTTAAAGTAATGTCTTCCTTTCTCACCCCGGCAGAAGCAAAAAAAGCTGAACTTACAGATGCCTCAAATGCTTACACCAAGGATACTACAACTGGTAAGATCTATGATATTATGATATTTTCAAATTCATTGCGTGCATATCTGCAGTGGAATTTGCACTGTGATAGTGATTTATTTTTTCCCCCTGATTCAGAAACAGCTATGACATATGAAACAACCCTTGGTGATGATGATTATATTGGTGGTGATGATGATGTTTATATTGATGATGATACTGGTAAGATCTATGTTACAGTCAACATCCCTTCCCAAGACTGCTGGTTGTGAACACACATATATACATATATATATATATATATATATATATATATATATATATATATATATACATACACACACATATTATTTCATTATATAGAAATAATATAGTCTGGTCAAGTGGGTTTGGGCTAGCACCATCCTGCCTGTGCTGCAAACTCCCTCCAAGTCCCACTTTATATTGCAGCCATTACTTATTTATAATATTTCTCCTGCCAACCCCCCTATAATGATGTCAGAGAAAGGGGCGGGGTGGATGAGGGTATATAGATAAGGATGGCATGCAGGGTCATATGGGTTTCAGGTTGGGAGTAGGTGAGTTAGGTGCAGGCAAGGGTTGGCTTTTTGTTGACCCGCACCTTCTTAAGGCTTATGGGTTTGATATTTCATGCACACTGGGGTGATTTATCCCAAACAAAGAATTATACAAGAAGTCAATTGTGATTAAAAAGCAAGAACAGTTCCCTCTGGCTCCAAATACCCACTACATTAGTCTCACTTAACAAATAGATTGATATTGGTTAATGTTTGTTACCTCCTTAAATAGATAAAAAAACACATAATTAAATACATACTAGATGTACTAAATAATTATTAAAATTATAAGGAGATGTTTTTTCTTTTAATTTCAGAAGCAACTACTATTCCTGCTAGTGTAGATATTGCAGCATACTTTGATGATATTGGTAAGACCTGAATCTGAATTTTGTTCTCCAAAGAATGACCCATTTTATGAATACATATATGGGATATTTTAGCCAAGAAGCTTGTAACCTAAACTTTTTTTTTTAATTCAACACAAACTAATTAGATTTATAAGTGTTTCTCTCTATTTGCAGAAAAAACAGAACATCCTCATGCCACTGCTGATGACAGTGTACAGAAATATATAATTTTTTAAAATATATTTTGCTTTGATTGAAACTATGCATGAGGGCCACTTACTAATGTATTCCTGATTGCTTATTATATTTGGGCGGTTATGTATCAAAGGTTGAGTTTTAGAGGTTTGTGAGGTTTATTTTGCGAACTCACAACTCAAATGTTTTCTAATTTTAGAAAAAACTTGAATGGAAAAACCTTGAATCCGTGAATTTGGGGTTAAAAACCAAAAACTTAAATTAATCTGCCGGAAAAAAACTCAAATTAATCAAGTTTTCCAGGCAAGCCCTTTTAAAACCCACTTCATTTTTTGGGATCATTTTTTGGGATTAACCCCCTATCATGTGTAAAACTATACAATGCTACAAAACTGACCTTTTTTGACCAAATTCCTAAACATTCAACTCTAGCTGAAGGTGCAACCAAACTTGTTCAGTCTTAGTAAATTAACAGTAATATTTTGGATAAGAGCTTGTACAAGAGCATTGTTTCATTTTAAAATGGATTTATTTTTTTTAATGCTCCTTCTTTTTAACCCCACATTTAGAAAACAGCAGAAGTGCAGACATTAAGGGGGTTGATGCAAAACTTCACCTTAAAAACATTACTAAAAATGTTACTGAGGCTTACAGAAAAGACCATGTTACTACTACTACTACAGTTGCTACTACTATAGCTACTACTACAGAGACTACTACAGCTGATACAGAAGTTCACCCTAACGGTAAGTTTTACTATATACAGAAACCTTGACATACAATACCCTGCTTACTTAGAACATTATATTAAGAATGAAATAAAAATGGCCGGCTTTTAATAAAAAAATAAGGTAACCAATTCATCTTGGCACAGGTTTCATATTGTGAGGTTTACATATACAAGTTGTTTTTTTATATATATATATATATATATATATATATATATATTTATATTTATTCTATACTTATATTTGCTAGTTTAATGGCACTTTTGTATTGCCTAGCACATTTCTAATTTATGATAAGATATCTAAACATACCCAAAGAATGGCAAATAAACTTGAATTGACAAAATATGTTACGCATTGCAAGACCTAAAAGAGAAATTGGTTTGTTTAAATGGAAACTGTGCTGCTTTGCTATACAGCAGGTAGACTTGAAGCCACATGCTTTTAGCGGTTAAGCTACAATTTTTAGCAGACGGTCACAGGATAGACATTCCGTGTTGTACATGAATCTTTTTCTTCACAAGCAATGTAACTTACATAATACAAATGCCCATTTCTTAATTGTAAGATACTGCTGGGACAGGCATCAGATATTTTCTTTTTTCTCTAATACAGGAAACCTTGAACTTATCTGTTTTCCGGATGAAGTGGAGCCCGCCAAGCCAGGTAAGATTTGAATTATACATATTAAGATATTTTGGCTGGCCCTTGCTTATATTATTAGTATGTAAACTGGAAGGTGCCTTTATATTCCAACCGTTATAGCAATAAATTGCAACGGCCTTATTCTGCATGCAAGTAGCTCCTTCTGTCTTATTTACATTGCCCAATATATTACTTATACCATCATTTTTTTATTCAGCTTTTAATTTGTCTAACATGTGATCTTATTTATAGGTCCTGTCTTACAATGGCTTATCGATATAACAGCAGATGAAACAACGAGAGTGATAATTATTTTATGTTCAATCCTTTGTTCCACATTCCTTGGAGGTGTTCTGTACTTTGTTGCACAAAACTATTTACAACGTAAGACGTAAGTACTGTTTGCTTGACTGTTTGTAACATTACAGCCCCCTAAATTAAGTTTAACTCTGTACTTGTTCCCTTTTCTATTTAACAGTAAGTTTAACTCTGTACTTGTTCCCTTATCTGTTTAACAGTAAAAATATTGGAATAAGAGAGGCAGAAGAAGGCACGGCAGGCATTCAGAAAACAGAAGAAAGTATAAGCAAAGCCGTGAAAAAGACTCGAAAAAAGAAGAAAAAGAAGACAAAGAAAGCAACAAAGAAACCAGTATTACGAGAAAATGAACCAGTTATTACCGCAACAAAATGAATCTCTCTAAAGAGATGAAATCAAAGAAAGTGCTTGTAATGAAAAAATGTAAACATATAAAGAAATATGTGGAAGAAGCCATTTAAGAAGGTTATATGTATACACAAGTATACGTCACAAAAGTACAATCGGTTTAAGATATTTCTGTAGATATCTATAAGGTACCTCATCTCATCACCATATGTTTCAAAGTAATAGATCCCTTCTTATCCCTTTCAAACCAAAATTGTATCTTAATAAAATATATTTATTTAATATAATTGGTTTGCTGTTGATTTCTTTTTTTTATCTTCCTATATTTGTGGGGGTTTAGATGATATCAGAACTCTACATTTTATTTTGTTTACCAGATTAGAGCATTACCAGGGGTAACTTTCTAATCCTGAATTTATTTTTAATTCTTTTTTGTAACATGATATAGAACTATAATGTAATATGTTTTAGTGCAACATTAGTGACCAAAATTTCGAAGAGAGGGGTTGTGGCTGGGCTATGGAATTTTTGCACCTAGACAGTAACCCATGGCAACTTATGAAATATTTACTTGAATTTTTCTACATACCACAAAGCTAAGCACTGGTTTCTATGGGTTACATGCCCTGAAACTTGCCCTGTGCAGGTAAAAAGATCCAGTCTGACTTCTCACAATAAGTAAATATTCACATTGCAAAAATGTTTCTTCTATATATGTATAATTGTCTCCTTGCTATAGGGTATTAGATCCTTCATGAAGGTTAAGTCTCCATCCCTCTACTGAACATAGGATAGCCAGCTAAGGCCAAGTATGCCTTTGTGGACTCATTTACAATGGTAGGCCAGGGGCAAAGTGAAAAAAGGAGGCATAGGGAACCTCTGTTATTTACATGGTTAGATGTTTTCCAGTTCTCAGAACTCCATTGGCAGATGCCTTTTTTATCTATCTTTCCTGACTCAAAGCCATGTGTAACAATTGTCTTATACATACATATTGATGGTGATATTCTAAGTGGGTGTAAACCTCAAAAATATAATGTTGCCTAATACAAGGAAATGTCATTTTAAGTAATCACCTAATATACATAGAGTTGTGAAAAATATTTAATAGTTTGCTTATACAGGTATAGAACCATAGAATGCTTGGGACCTGGGGCTTTCCCCCTTCCCACCCCTGTACATCATATACAGAGGTTAACACAAAGGTGAACAACCCCTTTAATATACTCATGCTGCTCATAAGATATAGATCGCAGTGATATGCACATCATTAGTGATGGGCGAATTTATTCGCCAGGCGCAAATTTCGCCGTTTCACCGCCTGAAATAAGTTTGCAAATTTGCTGCCGGTTCCGGTGCCAATTTAGACTTTGACGCCGGTGCCCATTTTAACCTAGTTTTGCAAATTTTTCGCCAGATTCGTGAATTTCGCTGGAAATTTGCGAAATTCATGGCGAAGCAAAACGGGACAAATTCGCCCATCACTACACATCATGTCTCCTTTAACTTTATGGGCACAAGTTAAAACTGACCAAACCGTTAAACTGAAAGGGGTGGATCACCTTCAAGTTAATTTTTAGTATGTTATAGAATGGCCTATTCTAAGCAACTTTTCAACTGGCCTTCATTAATTTCTTATAGTTTTTGCATTAATTGCCTTCTTCCGACTCTCTTCAGCTTTCAAATGGGGGTCACTGACCCCATTTAAGAAACAAATGCTCTGAAAGGCTACAAATATATTGTTATTGCTAATTTTTATTACTCGTCTTTCTGTTCAGGCCCACACCTATTCATATCTCAGTCTCTTATTCAAATCAATGCATGGTTGCTAGGGGAATTAGGACCCTAGAGACCAGATTGCTGAAATTACAAACTGGAAAGCTACTGAATAAAAAGCTAAATTTCTCAAAAAACACAAATAATTGAAAAATTAAAACCAACTGCAAATTTTCTCAGAATATCACTCTCTATATCACACAAAAAGTTAATTTAAAGGTGAACAGCTCCTTTAAAGCATGAGCCTGGGCGGTGGTGAAGCAGCTGTGCCAGGGAAGGTGTGCCAGTGTCTGCAGAGGCAGTTGGGTTGTGGGTGATTATACAACCATTTTAGACTACAACAAGCTCTGACAAGAGTTCCTGACACAGCATTTTCTTAACAGATGCGTGTGGGCATGAAATGGGCAGCAGTGACATGCTCACTTAACTTAACCCTTCATAAACTCAAAAGGGTTGAGTGCTCCATAGCTATGCAATTTCATTCCTCTTGTATGTAGTAAAATATCCAGGTATGAAAGACTGTATTTACAGTATATAGTGCTAGTAAATGCAGAGCAGCATGCTGGAACAGAAACATTAGGGAGGTGAGTCAGTGCCATACATGGTCGTACTGGGGGGCCCGAAGGCCCACCGTGGCTACTGCCGGCGTGTTTGGCACGTCTCTGCAATGGTCTGTGTGCTGTGTCTCTGCGCACGGCTCCGTATTTATACACATGCCACCGGCACCTTGGTTGTGCGAACAAAATTTTTTTTGTTACCGATAAAGGGGTTTGTGGAGTTAAGAGGCAAATATGGGTACAGACCCGAGTCAACAGGGCCCACAAGAGCCATTGGTCCACAAGGTTTTTTCCCAGTGTCCCGCCAGCCCAGTCCGAAACTGGTGCCATAAGTACAAATATATTTAGTTACAAAGATTATGAGGCTGATTTATTTAATATCAAACTGGGGAATCCCAGTAGTTTAATACGCTGCTCTATTTTCAAGTCTTTCCAGACAGAACGATTTCAAAGAGTCAACACATTTATCAAACCTTATACCTGAGCCAGTTCATCATAATATGTCCGACTGCACTGACCAATTAAAAGTAATTCAGCTTTGCAGGCTGGTAGAAGTAGCACTGAGCACTATAACCTGTTGGAATTTCCCCATACATATTGTATTTATTACCAATGGGGGATTATAAATCAGCCCCTGTTTTCCATGTGTTAATAGATATAGGAGGGAAGAGGTCCCTGGCATGCAGAGCTTACAGTCTAAGTGCTTGATCAAATACCTACTGCTCGTTTACCAATATAATATTTTCTAAATTGTAGCAGATTGTTAAAAACTGCTGGTTGCTGGTAGCAATAGTATGTTGTACATAGAGGCATTTGAGAAACTTTGTAGCAAATTCTGAGGACCTGCAGAATAATGGAAAACATAATAATAGACTATGGTATTATGTCTTATGTCTGTCTTTTTATGTTTTATAATATGACACATTTTTGCTAAGCAGGTAATAGTTATATGTAATCAAGGGATATAGATTCTCCAGTGTTTGTTGACATTATGTAACTTATTGTTGTCTGGGTTACAGTAGGTCACCAATTTTTATGACAGGTTACCATAGGTCACCATGGATTACTATCATGACATCACAGTGAGAGGTTACCTTAGTAACACCATTGTGATGTAATCTGTGTGAAAGTAGGTCACCATTATGACATCATAGTATTAAATCAAGCTGTAGATCAACCCTGTACTTTCTGGCCACTTTGTGTTTCTCAGTTGAAAGTACTAGACGTATCTTTTCTGAAAGCACAAAACAAAATAAGATCAAAATTTTTATATATCTATTATCAATAATTTCTATAATTTCTATTATTTCTATAATTTCTATTATTTCTAATTACTGAATTTGAACAGACTAATGGTGAGTGACTCTGTCCTGTTAAATCTGACCTGTTATTTGTCCTTTTTTTGTGATTCCACTGTTTATGTGTTTTAGGTTTATATATACAAAATTAGTTAAGACAATGGTTGTTTGCAATCAAATTTACTTTAATACTGATTTAAATTTTCCATTATTTTCTGTTGGGATGCACCAAATCCACTATTTTGGATTCAGTCGAGCCCCGGAATCCTTCATGAAAGATTAGGGCAAATACCGAACCGAATCCGAATTTGCATATGCAAATTAGGGGTGGGAAGGGGAAAACATTTTTTAATTTCTTGTTTTCTGATAAAAAGTCATGTGATTTCCCTCCCTGCCCCTAATTTGCATATGCAAATATAAGGATTAATTTTATCTTAGTTGGGATCAAGTACAAGCTACTGTTTTATTATTACAGAGAAAAAGGAAATCATTTTTAAAAATTTTGATTATTTGGATAAAATGGAGTCTATGGGAGACAGCCATTCCGTAATTCTGAGCTTTCTGGATATCGGGTTTCCGGATAAGGGATCCTATACCTGTATTTAGAACCAGGTTAAGGCTTGTTATCGATACCTTTATATGAACACTAACATGTTTTTTCACTTTTCTCTTCTGCAGCAAAAATCGAATATGAATACGATCAAGAAATTTAATTTGTATTTAATTCAATGCATAATCTTAGGACTCTGTCTACTATGTAATTATCCCGCATCTGGTAAGTAGAACTATATCAACTGCCGTTAAAAGCAACTTGTTTGATCTGATCTGAGGGGTATATTTGGGATACAGATTTTTTCTAAAAATTCCACTTCATTTATATTGGTTCCAAATACCTCATGGTATATAAAGGGCAGGTATAGTTAGAGAATATAGAATGGCCCCAGTGGTGTAACTACAGTAGCATGTGCCAGGTGCAGAATTTGTACTCGTCCAGCCCCCCATCTCCCCCTGGGATTTACACAATTTAAAGGAGAATTCAACCTGTAATAAAAAAAATCAAAACAAAAAAGTCAGACAGCACAGACCCAATTTAGTAAAAGTAATGTGCGGTACTTACGGGACTCCCCAATAGAGTCACCAAGGGTAAAGAATGTTCCAAAGGGTGAAGACTGCACACTCAGAAATTGAAAAAATATATTTATTCCATCAAGTAAATAATACAAAACATAAAGGCCCCATTAATATAGGCCTATATTTATGGGGCCTTTTTGTTTTGTATTATTTAATTGATGGAATAAATATAATCAATTTCTGAGTGTGCAGTCTTTACCTTTGGAACGTCCTGTAATAAAAAAAAACCCTCCCCCCTACCCTGGGTAGACCCCCCCGGGCAAATGCCATTAATTTTTTTACTCACCCCTCCATGCAAATTCTGGCCTCGGAGTTCACGGCAGCCATCTTCTTCTTCTCCGGTAATCATAGTGTCTTGATGGCATTTTAGGCACATGCCCAGCTGGAGTAAATTTCCAATCCCAAACAACTGTGCATGCGACGAAAGTCACGAAAATTTCCAAAAAGGTTTTTGTCATTTTTCGTGACTTTCGGCGCATTCACAGTGGTTCGGGACCGGAAATTTACTCCAACTGCGCCTGTGTCAAAAATGACGAAAGAAGATGGCTGCTGTGAATGCAGAGTCCAGAATCTGCACGGAGGGGTGAGTAAAAAATTTAGGGGCATTTGCCTGGGGGCAGATAGACTGGGTTTTTTTTTTTATTTCGGGTTGAATTCTCCTTTAATAGCCCAATTCCTCACTATGGGGTATATTTATCAAAGAGTGAAGTTAATAGTGAAGTTCCGCCACTAGAGTGAAATTCCGCCACTTCCCATTCATTTCTATGGGGGTTTTAAAGGCGTATTTATAAATTTATAAATACGCATTTCAAAATCCCATAGAAATGAATCGAGAGCTGCGGAATTTCACTCTAGTGGCGCAACTTCACTCTTTGATAAATTTACCCCTAGGACTTGCAGAGCTCAGCCTTTATAAATGTACAAACCATATAGACAAGTTGTGATATTAAAGCTAATGCATCTTAAATATGAGTATATTGGTATGTGTATAAATGTGACTGGCATGCATTTTAATTGTTTATAAAAAGGAGACAATGAGTATGAATGTGGCTTTCCATGGCCTCTTTGAATCTAATTTTATTTATGTGTGCATAAAAGTAATTTGTAAGTATTTTTCATTAATGTATGTGGTTTTTTTTGGCAGCGGTGAATGAAACTTATGTGGACAGTATGGTTAATGGAGGTGACATTATAGGGAACTTGCAAGAGGAGAATGGAAACAATACAATGAAAAATGTGTTCCTCATTGAATACAGTTATGCAGCACTTATTATAACAATAGCAGCTGTGATAGTTGCAGTTCCAGCAGTAGTTGGATGGTAAGTCTTTTCTTTTAAACTAACACATTATTATACATATATATATATACATATATATATATATATATATATATATATATATATATATATATATATATATATATATATATATATATATATATATATATATATATATATAGGTGCAGAAGTCACAATACTCCCAGCATTTTAATTTTCTATGCCTTTGCATGGGCTTGTGATCAATTTACTTAAAATTACTGAGCTTGGAGCCATTTCTGTACTTTACAGACTAATAAGTGACCTATCAAATGAACACACTAAGGGACAGAGATATGAAAGGTCTAAGTAAAAGTTTTGGATTTTAAAAAATTCAAATTTCAAGCTAATTTTTGTGTACTTCGACTAGGGAATACCCCAAATGCGATTAGAATTTGAAGAAAATTAGAAAATTTGAATAATCAAAATTTATCATGTACTGACTTCAACCATTTGAAATCTAAAACTTGCCGAATTGCTGTTTTAGCCTACAACCAATTTGAAGTCAATTGGTGGACTTTTAAAAATCAAAATTTTTTTTGGAAAAACTTTGAATCAGATGGAATGCGCTATTACCTCGATTCACACGATTCGAATTCGGTTGAAAACTGAACTATTTGATCAAAAACAAAAATTTAATTTTATTTGGTTGGTGTTTTTCAAATTCGAAATTTGACCCTCGATAAATCTGCCCCTAACTGATGTAGCTAGATTAATTAAAAGCTGATGTCATCACTGCTATGTTTAATAATTGTGGAGATCACAGTTTCTTACTAGACCCCCCTTTTGTCATGCTCTTTGTACAATTATAATATCTTCTGCTTCTAAACATATGCTACTGACTATGTCAGTATATTATTTGGGTTGATAGAACCTCTGAACGTGATCATCTCAACAATCTGTTCCCTTCCCTTGTGCAGGTGTCTGTATTACAGATTAAGGAAGAAGATGCTAAGAAATGATGAAGAAAGAGCAATGAAGAATCCACAGCCAGCAATGGAGAATCCAAAGCCAAAAAAACGTTTTCTTAACATATTCAGGCTTCTGTATAACAGAGTAAAGAGAAGGAAGACTATGTATGATGAGGAAAGTGTAATAGAGAAATCACAGACTAAGCCTACACCCTCTCAATCCAAATCTACTACAAGGTTTGTATCCCCCCAAACTAGTTATTTTTTTTTTTTTTCTTAAGGTGGTTTTGTTACTTTTATTTTCTGTTTAAATAAAAGATATGAGGGTACAGCTTTTTGTTAAAAAAAAGTTTCTTGCATACAAGTGGCTGTTGCCTTGGTGCTTATGTTAGATCTTGGCAATTAACATATAGCCAATTAAAATGGAAAATATACTTCCAAAAATATCATGCTTTCCATTTTTCAGTTAAATATTTTACCTATTAGTTAAGATCCCCACTACCTATTACTTTTAGTTTGGGCTCATCCTGTAACTTTATTTGAATTACATTTTTGAATTAAATTTTAATTACAGTATAAATTATTGGTTCAACATTTATAAATTATTATTGGGTGAGATGTTTTGCTTATGACACCAAGTAAAATGTAGTTACATATTTGTTTATTTCTTCTCTTTGTTCAGAAATAAAGACAAGAGGAAGAAGAAGAGGAAAATGAAGGGTTCTGTGAGTAAACCTGTAGGGGAGGCAGTTGAAATGCCTTCTATAAAACAAGATACAAATGACCCAGTACAATCTGGGCTAATCCCACAAACACCTGCACTGCCTAAAGAGTAAGTTTAAGTCTAAAGTATGCTTTTTGTTTTATGATGTAAGAATTGATTCTTAGGGGCTGATTTAATAATGCTTAAGACTAAACCATGCATGACTTCCCAAGTTCTTTTATGGTATCTGCATTTGAATACCATCGGCTTCCTGGTGATCAGGTTTTTTTCCCCTAACAAAAAAGCTTGGAATTTTGAGCGTGTGAGCTTTTAAATTTATTTTGACAACCTCCCTCAGGGAAAAGAAAAAATTGGTAGAAAGCGGAGTTATTTGAATACAGAAGCCACATAAGGGTTTGGGAACTTGTGTGGTTTTAGTCGCCGAACGCTCAGCCCAAACACTTGGGCATTAATAATTGAAGAGATCAATATGCTAGGTTACTTTCTGGATTCCTGAATTTAATCTATAGTAAATCTGTCCTTATATCTATATAATAATAGATGTTTTAAATTGCTAAAAAGTGTGTCCTGCATTTTTGTAGGTAATGCAGAGGACTCTTTATTTAGATTTTATAATATATTATAGAACTCTGCAAAGGTGTCAGAGATACATTAAACCACACTTTGTGGTTAACCCTAGAGTTTTAAATCCTGAAAAAAATGTGATCGAAGGAATGTATTTCTTGTAATATTGCCCACTTGTTATCTTAAAAAGCATTAGATTTATGCCAGAGATATGGGCCCTCTTGTATTTGTGATCTGGTATTTTATTTCTACCTTTGAATTTGTTTTTAGATGAGGGCTGTGCCCTTTAAAAAACCTTCAAAGGTTACTTTGACTTCTCTCTCTCTCAAGATCTCTATATCAATCAATATATCTGTTTATTTTTTCTCTATGTTCAGAAATAAAGACAAGAGGATGAAGAAGAAGAGGAAAATGAGTTCTGTGAATAAATCTGTAGGGGAGGCAGTTGAAATGCCTTCCATAAAACAAGATACAGATGACCCAGTAGACTCTGGGCTAATCCCACAAACACCTGCACTGCCTAAAGAGTAAGTTTAAGTCTAAGTCTAAAGTATGCTTTTTGTTTTATGATGTAAGAATTGATTTTTAGGGGCTGATTTAATAATGCTTGAGACTTTGGGCTCAAGCTGTTGGCTACTAAAACCATGCATGACTTCCTAAGTTCTTTTATGGTTTCTGCATTTGAATACCTCAGCTTCCTGGTGATCAGGATTCTTTCCCTTAAAAAAAGCTTGAAAGGTTTGAGCTGGTGAGATCCTATTTTGTTTTGACAACCTTCCTCAGGGAAAAGAAAGAAGCCACATAAGGGTTTAGGAACTTGTTTGTGGTTTTAGGAGCCAAATGCTCAGCCCAAAGGCTTGAGCATTAATAATTGGGGAGATCAATTTGCTAGGTTAATTTCTGAATTTTATCTATAATAAAGCTGTAAATGCTTGCATCGACCTGACAGCAAGATCTGCAAAATGAAATATTTATATTAAATACATTTTTTGTTAATTCCCAGCTTACATATACCATCTATATGTCAAACAAATTTCTTGTTTGGTTCTGTTGAATAAATTAAAGGGTTGTGCCTTTTATAATTTCGTGCCAAAAAAGGCTACTTTGACCTCTCTCTTTCGAGATCTCTCAAAAAGTAATAAAACATTCTTTTAAAAAACTTTTAATTTCTTCTGTTTGTGTAGAAATGTCTGTATCGCCAATGTAATAGAACCAGAACAGCCGTGCATGGTACCAGTCAAAGATTTATTTACAGAACAGCAATCTGTGACACCAGACTCTGCTTCTAAAACTAAATATAAGAGGTAAGATTTTTGAGCTTTAACAAATTCATTTGAATTTGGTTAAAAAAATACAAATCAACAATTTGTGGGAGCAATTTGATTCTTACCTTTAAGTTTTTTTGGTTTTCCAGGATAGTAGTTTTGACATGGAAAGATGAGATCACAGATGAGGAAGGTGATGAAGCATCTAGTGATCAAGTTGAAGAATCCCCAAAACAGATAGATATTCCAATGGATCTTAAATCTAACATACCAGAGGCACCAGCTAAAGATGTGTTGCCAATAATCAGCAAAAGCTCTCCTGAGCAGACATCAGAATGCCAGAAAGAGTCTCCAGTGCTTGCTCAACCTAACTTGTAAGTTTACACTGTTAAACCTTGTATTTTAAGATTTAATATTTCAATCTTTCGTAAGGATTCTTTATTATGTAAATATTTGGGGGCAGATTTATCACGGGTCGAAGTGAAAATCGAATAGTCCAAAATTTGAAAAAATTAGACTATTCGAATATCAAAATTTATCATGTACTATCTCTTTAGAAACTTCAACCATTTGCCATCTAAAACCTGCCAAATTGCTGTTTTAGCCTATGGGGGACCTCCTAGAACCTATTTGGAGTCAAATCTAAGTTTTTTTGGGGCAAATCCTTTGATTCCAATTCAATCGAATGCGCTAAAACTTCGATTCGAATGCAGTCTATTCAGCCAAAGTTAATAACTTGGATTTTTGTAATAAATCTGCCCCTTAATGAATGAATAAGTTTCTAATAATACTAAAAATATCAGAATCCTATAAAAGCTGCAACTTTTGCACTGCATCTATTGCATTTAAAGGAATACTCTTGTAATATATTAATATTTGGTACACTTAACACGAGCAAAACTAAACTTTTTATACTTCTTTTATTTAGGAGGCAAGCCATTAAACCTGAGGAGAAACCACTCCCAGTTCTAGAAACAGATAATCTGATGGATCGGTTAGCTGATTGTTGTAACAAGTTGATAGAAGTTTCATCTAGTCTTAAGTAAGTTTGATAACTCTTTAAATTCATAAAGCTTTAAATTGCACATAGGTAGCAAAAATCTCACACTACTGCATCTCTTTAAATACCATTAATTAAATTAAATACCATTAGCATCGCATGTTTGCAAGGTATAATCCTTTGCTGCCGTTCCTATTTAGTGAATGAATGTATTGTTTTATTAATGGTTACAGGTTGTCTAAATATAAAGCACTGTAATAATTGCATCTATCACCCATCCCCTCTCATTAGCTTTAGTTAAAAACGCAGATTTTTTTAATACATTTCAATTGGTCTTTTTTATTTGAATTTCGAAGTTATGGGAGTTCAAAAAAACTCCCATTACTTTGAAATTCGACCCTTGATAAATCTGCCCCTTATGTAGCTTATTAAGATGTGTTTTAACACAAGAATAATACTCTAAAATATTTACAATTATTTCATTTCAATAGTGAGAGTATGGAAGGAGCACATGGTTCTACTATAATGCCAGATATGCTTCTAAAAATTAATTAATTTCTATTACCTGCACATTATAAACAAAAACACAGACCACAAACTGTCTTCTTAATGGCAGGATATCATTAAATCTTATTAGCTTCTTAATAATAAAGTCATTACATTTCTCACTCTATCAGCTCTTATTAGACAAAATCTCAATGAAATCAAAGACTAATGCAACTACTCGATTTGGGGGTTAAAGTGGTGACTTTAAAGTTACTTTCAGCATTTTCTAACTAATTGTTTTGTTTCAGGGAATGTCAGGCTTTATATGCTAAGAAACTAAAAGAAGCAGAAAATCTGTAGAGTCTCCTCAGCAAAAAAAGGGAGCCCCACAATGCTCATGAAACTCAAAATGTAAGTTTTTCAAATAGTGTACCTTAAATTAGAATATCATTGCTTATGGAATTATAACTATTGCAAATGTTATATAGTGAGAGGGTGATTTATGTTTGACTGTTTAAGCCAGGGGTCCCCAACCTTTTTTTACCCGTGAGCAACATTCATATGTAAAAAGAGTTGGGGAGCAACACAAGCATGAACAATGTTCCTGGGTAGTGCCAAATAAGGGATGTGATTGGCTATTGGTAGCCCCTCAAAACCAAAACTTGTGTCCAAGTCTGGAATTAAAAAATAAGCACCTGTTTTGAGGCCACTGAGAGCAACATCCAAGGGGTTGGGGAGCAACATGTTGCTCACGAGCTACTGGTTTACATGTTATTTATAAGAATTTTTGGCATAACTTTGATCTTGTGGGTGGGAGCTGAAACTAGGATTATTGTTGCTACGAATGGGATACATTTTTCTTGTAGTTGCAATACAGTATGGAACTGTATATTTATTAACAGTCAGAACAGCGACCCACTGTTTAATATTTGATAACTTATATTTAATATTTTATTTAACATTTATGATTATATATGATAATGAGGCAATCATACCCAAAGAATTTAGGCTATAGTACAACAGAATTATACATTTTACATTCAAACAAAGAGATTGATTAACTAATGCTTCCGATCTTGCTGCAGCTTAAAACCCTATAGAAAGTTATAGGCTCTAATTTGATTTAACTGTGCCAACATGACCTGTGCATTATTCCTACTGATTTACATATAATCCAGAACAATAACATTTATGTTGCTTTTGCACTCAGGTCATTGACTATGGGATCTGTTCATTGTACAATCTGTGACAGGTAAAGGTTTCATGGAAGAAAATCATTATTATATGTCATGGACTCAATTATATAATAACTACTAATAGAACTAGACTAATTGCCTTTTTCAAGATCTAACTCGTTATAGCTACATAGTCCAAAGCTTAAGGCATAGGATATTTTAGGTTAATTTTCAGTATATTTATACATATATATTGTTTTGTTTCAGCATGTTTAGCAGAAAAGCAGTACAGAATGAAGACCGTTCTGTTTGCAACCAGAGCTGAAAGATATAGAGGTAGTTAAGAGATCAGTATACATGATGTATATGGCCACATGGAGGCCCGCAGGCCTACAGTCAGAGCCATACCATAGACAAACATCAAGGACCATTAAATCAAGGATGACGCGGAACCCTGGATATCCCAATGCGACTACTCTAGAAGGGGTGGGATGGTGTTTAGCAAGTGAAGAAATACAGGATTATGGGAGATAGCTCATAGTACAAGTTGATCCAGGGACTAGTCCGATTGCCATTTTGGAGTCAGGAAGGAATTTTTTCCTCCTCTGAGGGAAATTGGAGAGGCTTCAGATGGGGTTTTTCGCCTTCCTCTGGATCAACTGGCAGTTAGGCAGGTTAAAAAATTTTTTAAAAGGTCAACCTAACTTACTTTGTTACTATTGATTGACATTGTGCAATTGCAGAGTAATCACAATTCAACATTTCACTTATATATGTATATCAATAAAATAAAACTGTTGAAGAAAGATACTTTTGTTTGTCGTGTATTTTTGAAATAACTTAACTAGTATTGGAAAAGGTTATAAAAGTAACGTCATTATTCAGCTTGATGCATGGGCTGTTTTATTTACATGAAAGCATTATCATATAATTTAAACCCTCCTCTCAACCTGATTTGAGTCAAGCAAGGTGGGAAAAATGTGCTCAATGCCATGTTCCAGTCCAGAAAATCACACTAAGGGGCAAATTTACTAAGTGGCAGACAACTAATTCACTAACATGCGAAGTTGCGTCCAGGACGCCAAACGCTGGCAAAGTTGCGCTAGCATTGGCTAATTTGCATACACATTACATTACACAAGCTCAGGAAAGAAAGAAAATAGAGTTGTTATAATGCCCTACACATTATCCCAGTGTATAGTTTATGTGCCATATGTTAGGAAATGTAGGGGGGAAGCTGGTTACCCCAAAAAACATTTACGCTCTTTTGCAGCCTATCACCCTGAAAAAAGGAAAAGATAGGAAGTCCTATCTACTGGTGGCGCAAGAGGTAACGTTCAGTGAAATCCGCATCTCAGAGAATTTGCGCAGTTACGTCCCTTCGCCATAAGGGATTACTAACAGGGCATTCGTTTTTCCGATCGTATATAGATTTCAAGAGACTGACATCCAAGGTGCCAGCGATTATCTCCTTTACCAGATAATGTTTCAGTAATGAAGTTTAATTTCTTGATTCTGGTGAATCATGGTTAAGCATAATTCCAATCAGTACTGCAGTAAAGGGTTTGCTTGTTGCTAAAGTTAGCTTTTTTTCTTTGGCACACTTTTGCACATATATACACACACTCGCATATACACACATATTCACAAATTTTAGAGCTGTACACACCTGCACACACAAACCCCCGGGAGGCCCATTGTCAAAGGTTGAGCTTAAGTAGCTTTATAGATTTTTAAACCACGATTAAAGGTCACACATCAGCCAATGAATGGACAGAGCTGTGTCTTTTACTCATACATTTTTTTGCAGACTCTGAATATCAGGACAGGGGGTCTGGCCCGGTGGAGGCCCATGAGGCTCGGGCCAGTCCGACCTTGTCTACTGTATATGTAGTTATGCCACTGATCTGTAGGAATCATTTAAAAACACAATAAAAAGTAGAAAACTCTTTGCAATGTGTGGCAAGCGTCAATGCAACCCACCCAAGTGCTCACACTAATACAAGGGAGCTGTGGACGTCAGCCTAGCCATGGTATTAAGTATTAAGACGGGGTGCCCAGGATGTCGATTGCGATCTACCAGGAGATCCCAGCAATGTTCCTGGTAGACCACGACCTGCCTGGACCAGAGAGGAGGGGACGTGGAAGAGTCTTGAAGGGCCCCGCCACTCCCGCTGCTGCTGTGAGGCATATTTGCAATCTATAGGGACAGCACAAACAGGTCAATACATGTTTCCCACCTACAAATTTCCCACGGCTGAAAGAACCAACCTGTTAATCTATGGAGTTGCAAACAAACACAGAAACATTAGCTTAGCCTCACAATCACAAATCAGCTGTTCCAAAACAACTTTGGGCTTGCGAAGTGCACGCTGGGAAATGTAGTGTGAGAGAAAGAAGCCATTTGAGGAAAGTACGAAATCAAGAGTGGCGCGACTCTAGTTCAGCCAGTGGCCCATAAGGATTGTTGCTAAGGGTTATGAAATGAAAATCCTCTTGATGGTATGAGTAAGGGAGCGGTAACAGCCCTGCCACTAACATCCCCTCAGCTCACTTCTCAGGGGGAGCTCAAGCTCAGCTTCACCTTTGCCCGGCACTTGCAGATTAGTTCCTGGGGCAGTTGCTATGGGATTATCATATTCTCACTCTGTGGAGACCCGGGAACTAGTGGAAAAGACTGGCTGTAAGTAGGAGCCTTTTCTGCCACTAGTGGCAGCCTCAGCCCTGGTAAAGGAGCAGCTTGAGAGTCAGCAGGAACACAATGGGTACAGACTAGGAATGCACCGAATCCACTATTTTGGATTCGGACGAACCCCCCAAATCCTTTGCGAAAGATTCAGCTGAATACCGAAAGTGAATTTGCATATGCAAATTAGGGGTGGGAAGGGGAAACTTTTTTTACTTCCTTGTTTTGTGACAGTCACGTGATTTCCCTCCCTGCCCCTAATTTGCATTTGTAAATTAGGATTCGGTTTGGCCAGGCAAAAGGATTCGGCCGAATCCGAATCCTGCTGCAGACAATAGATCCGCTACTTGTGAAACAGGGACTACTGACATCACTCCACTTTACACTACAGCAGTAAAGAGTGGCTGCAGCTTATAAGGCTAGTGTGCCACATGGCACTTTCTCTGGTGTGAATATGCAGGCAGAGAAACTGCCAATTTGCTGGCTTCTGCCACTGACAGGTTTATCATCTGCCTGTCAGTACTCGCAGGGGTGGATTTTGTTGTAAAAATGCACACTTTTGGTGCATTCAAGGACAATTGTTTATCAAAGGAGAAATGTTACAAAATTACATAAATAATCTCATTTTAATTTTTTTATGTTTTTTATCTAGTTTCTAGTGTCCAACTTACCCTAGCAACTAGGTAATGGTTTGAAGCAGAATAGGAATAGACGAGGTCACAAATTAAATAATTAAAAAAAAAAAAAAACCTAGAACATTACAATTATAGCCTGGATGAACAATAGATTTTTGACTACTGGGATCAGTGACTCCCATTTGAGACTGGAATGACGTAAAAGTATAAGGAAATTAATCAATATACAGGTATGGAAAAAGTTATCCCTGGGATTTTCTGGATAAGGGATCTTACCATAATTTGGATCTCCATACCTACTTAAAAAATCAAGTAAACATCAAGGGGGTTATTTATTAAGTTCCGACTACCAGAAATCCGAAAAATTTGGATTTTTCAGACCTTCAAAAAAAAATATGATTTTGTTGGGATTTATTAAGTCCGATTGTATGAAAACTCTGAATCCAAAAACCCAGCATCTCAAAGCTCTCTGGGTCCTTTATTAGTAAATGGAGAAGGTCCCAGTATCTGCACTGGTGTCAGTACCGATATCCGTTGATTTCTGGGATTTTGGGCCAAAAAGTTAGAAAACTCGGAAAAATTTGTGGAATAATATGGTCCATTCAGGAATTCGGAGTTGCTTGGATTTTTATCTTAGAAAACTGAGATAAATTTGAAGCTAGATATATAACCCCCTATATAAGCCCAAAAAAAAACCCCTCCCCTATGTAGGCCCCTCCCCCGGCCTACCTGCCCCCCCGAGCAAATGCCCCTAACTTGATACTTACACCTCCTTTCAGGTCCTCTACTGCTGAGTTCACGGGTGCCATCTTCTCCTGAGCGCTCTTCTTCCTGCTTTGACCAGCATTTTTTGGCGCATGCGCAGTACAGGGCATTTACCCGCAAGGATCTACTGTGCATGCGCCGAAAGTCAAGTAGTTTCCGAAAATAAGATCGGAAACTTAGTGACTTTCGGGCTTGTGCGCAGTAGCTCCATATCGGCAGATGCCTCCAACTGCACATGCACCCAAAAGTCACGATCTTTTTTTGGAAACTACGTGACTTTCGGCGCATGTGCAGAATATCCTTGCGGGTAAATGCCTTGTACTGCGCATGCGCCAAAAAAGCAGGAAGAAGAAAGCTCGGGAGAAGATGCCGTCCGTGAACTCTGCAGCAGAGGACCTGGAAGGAGGGGTAACAAGTTAGGGGCATTTGCCCAGGGGGGCAGGTAGGCATGGGGGGGCGGAGGGGGCCTACACAGGGGAGGGGGAGGGTTTTTCCCCTGTACAGGTTGACTTCTCCTTTAAGCTGTTAGAAAGGATGGTGCTTAGTGTCATGCTGAAATAGAATGTGGTTTCTGCTAATAGAGAAAAGACTTTGCCTAAAGTGGTATACAACCATGTATTAGATCAGGCATATATAAATAATACAATAAGAATAACTTTAACATTTCCCCCCTTTTGGTCACAACCATGACCAAAACAAACTAACCTACACTAAACTCACCTAAATGCAAATAACCGTATTGAGACTACTATGCTCTGAAGAGGGGCTAGGCCTGTCTTCAAAACCAAGAACTCATTCTTGACCAGCAGAATTAAAACAATTACATGCTGGAGAATTCTTAATCCACCACAATCTGGTTAATTGCCTAACTAAAGTAAGTACTTCATTTTAAAAGAGTTAACATATCTAATTTTACCAACACCCAAAAGATTCCATTTAGAAATTTTGCGTTTAGTAAACGTAAGTCTCTTTATCCATGTTCCAGTGCCGTTTAGCAAAGATGGTTTGAACTCATTCATAGTAATGGTATTGTCCCAAGTATAGTTCTTAGAAGTGATGAATCCTAGTAACCAGTAACGTAACTGGAGGGGGCGGGGGACGTGCCGCCGGGCCCCCGCCCCCCTCCATACCAGATTATTTGCCTTGAAATCGGCCGCTGCTCCCGGAAATTGGCAGTGCGCGAGCTGCCGGGGGGGGCCCTGAGTGGGTGCGGCCCTGGCCCAATTGCACCTCCTGCTCCCCCGGTAGTTCCGCTACTGCTAGTGACAGGAACTGAGTATACTTGCATCTCCATGATAAAGTCATTTTCTTGTAGTGACATGTGCCAGCAAACATTTTCTTGAAATCGCGTTGGAAAGAGACATGGAAAAAACCTTTGTAATTAAATGGAAGTGTGAAATTTGAATGGTTCCCATCAATCACAGAATTATCAATAGAGTATTAATTTAAAATCATCATAATCACACAAACATGTTGCAAGAAAAACAAATGCCAAAATCTTCCTCATGCTCAGTTGTTTATCTATAGAAGTAAACAAATTATAAACTAGTTAGAAACTACTTTTTTTTTTAAAATTTCAGAGTCAGGAATCGTGACACTGTAGATATGTTTAGCATTAGGTTTTGTACTTTTAGAAATTATAAACACAGTAAGTTTATAAAGCGCATAAAATGATAGCAATATAATGAAAACCATGAACAAGAAAACACCAGCTTGCTTAAGTAAACTTCCAATAGAACTAAATATATTACCAAATTGTAAACCTTTAAAAGGGTTCCACCCCTTATTGCCTGTAAAAACACACATAGACCAATCATTTTCCATGCGTCATTTAAACTTGTTTGATTAATTGTTTAATGGGTAGTAATCCAGTGATTAGCTTTTTTACCAGCCAGCTGAAAGTTAAGCAGTCATCCATATCTCAATATATGGCCCATGTGCCTTTCTCTCAAAAACACTACTTTCCTGCATAAGGTGCAAGACTGACAGTCAGGGAGTTTACTGATGAAACTGCGCCATGAAATCTACAACTGGTTTAATAAGATATTACAGAGCTCCATTTTGTACCTATAGAACCACCTGCCTTGACCCTAAAGGTTTATTCCAAACTGGTAACTTTACCGGTCCTCTAGAAACTGCTCAAATCGCACACATATTTATAAAAGCAAAATATGTAACAACTTCCATTTAATTTTCCTACATGGGTGCAAATTAGCGTCCACATCTATATACTGTGTGCAAGTTCAGGTGCAGGTTATTTAAGGGAAACAATGGGAAATAGTACAGTGTTGGTGAAGAACATTATGGTTTATATTATATACATTTTGCACTTTGCCCGTCTTTAATAAATGAGCACTAGCTAGAGGCTGGAAGTCAGACTATTTAGAACAGTGTATAGTACCAACACAAAGAGAATACAGAATTATATGCATTTCTTATAATACAACATTAGTAAAGGTTTAGTGGTACTTTTACAGCTGCCTTTTGAAGGAGAAGTTTAACCTTTCCATGAATTTTTAATATTCGATAGGTGGGCCTGTTGTAAGCAAATTTTCCATTGGTATTCATTATTTATTTTGCACGTTTCTGCATTATTTGCCTTCATTTTCATAATCTTACTAGTCTGCCTGTTAAACAGGTTGTTCACCTTTAAATTGACATTTAGTATGATGTAGAGATTGATATTCTGAGACAATTTGCAATTGGTTTTCATTTTTTATTTGTGGTTTTTGAGTTATTTAGCTTTTTATTCAGCAGCTCTCCAGTTTGTCATCAGTCTGGTTGCTAGGGTTCAAATTATGAGGAGACTGATTAGAAAGACGAGAAATAAAAAGTAGCAATAACAATACATTTGTTGCCTTATGAGCAATTGTTTTTTTTTTAGATGGGATCAGTGACCCCCATCTGAAAGCTGAAAAGAAACAACAGTGCAAGGCAAATAACTCAAAAATGATAACATATAAAAAGACCAATTGCAAAGTTGCTAGGAATCTTCTATAACATACTTTAAGTTTTTGAAAGTGAACCACCCCTTTAAAGGAATGGTTTAGTATAAAAACTGGGTAAATATATAGGCTGTTTAAAATAAAAAAATGTTCGTAATAAAGTTAAACAAAAATATAATGTATAAAGGCTGGAGTGACTGGTTGTGTAACATACAGATGCAGCCACTTTGGTTTGTCTGTTTGACACAGAATAACTAAACACAGATATCCCATTTATCTCATTTAACACAGAAAACTGCGTCACAACATCCCATCTAATTAAAGCATTCACCATTGTGAACAATGGAGCTTTGGTATGCTAATGAAAAGGTTAAATGCATTAAATGAGTTAAGATGACTTAAGATAACACAGTTTCTTCAATTACCCCTGAGTCATGACGCATTTAACTCACAAATCCAAGTGGCTTCATCTGTAATAGCCAGAACACTACTAACAAAATGATGGTAAACCTTAAATTTGACTATTTGTATTTTGATATTGCTTATTTTTCATTCACATTTATCATAATGCTCCATTGTGTGTTTTACAATTTAAATGAACTGCACAGATTTCAAATACAATTGTGATGCTTCCTGTTAATACTAATTCATCTGTGAATTAATCAACTCCCTGTGCAGATTAAAATACATCACACTCAACTGGATTTACATTACAAACAAATATAAATATATAATCATTGCAGTGTGTGTGACTCAAGGACGAAGAGTGTCTTTTACTTTGTCTCTTTCCTTCTGGTTTTCGTCTGTGTATTACCTCTGCCCTTTCATTAACTCCAGTTTTTAATTTTTTGAGAATTGATTTTCGATGTGGCCTAATGCAACGCACTATTCACGGTATGTTTTATTATACAGGTGTGTGGAATATGGTGAACACTTTATAAATATGTTTATTAATATTAATAGCAATAATAATGATAATAATAAAATACAGTAGGTTACAATCAAGGGGATTTATTTTATTGTTTACAACATACTGTATAGCCATTTTAAACAAGACTCTATATTTGTGTGTCACATGACCGAAGTGATGGCAATGACATTACAATGATGTCATAGTCACATGACAGACATTGTGACATCATAATGCACACTAAAGGCTTGAAGAAGGAATGTGAAATGTTAGCTCATTTCCATTTGGACTACTGAATGGAAATGATCAGAGAAATGTTTCTCTTTATTTTATTTCTAGTTTTCTTATTTAATCCTATCCAACACAGTATTGTAGGTAAGAATATTTTGTATGCAAAATTAACTGCAATTTAGAGCTTTGTTAGCAGTCACTAGTTTAAGTGTTCACAGTATAAAGTCTACAATATTACACACGTCTATATATAGCTCTGTCACATGACAGACATTATGACATCACAATGCACACTCAAGGGCTGAAGGAGACATTCAAACTGTTAGTTTATTTCCAGTTGGACTAGTCATGGAAATGATCAGACCAATGTTTTTCCTTATTTTATTTCTATTTTTCTTATTAAATACTAACCAACAACATATTATAGGTAAGCCATGTTTGTATGTAATATATAATGGGGATTTGGAGATTTTTTTTACCAGTACTAGCTTTAATTTTAATAGTATATAGTATATAGTATAAAATATTATAACTTGTACCAATGATGTGTTATTGAAGAACATTAGCCATAGGCACATTTGCTTAAATTAAGCTTAAAGTAATGTCTTCCTTTCTCACCCCGGCAGAAGCAAAAAAAGCTGAACTTACAGATGCCTCAAATGCTTACACCAAGGATACTACAACTGGTAAGATCTATGATATTTTTAAATTCATTGCCTGCATATCTGCAGTGGAATTTGCACTGTGATAGTAATTTATTTTTTCCCCCGATTCAGAAACAGCTATGACATATGAAACAACCCTTGGTGATGATGATTATATTGGTGGTGATGATGATGATGTTTATATTGATGATGATACTGGTAAGATCTATGTTACAGTCAACATTCCTTCCCAAGACTGCTGGCTATGAACACGCATATATACATTATAGATGTTTATATATATATATACACATATTATTTCATTATATAGAAACATAGTCTGGGCTAGTGCAGCACCATCCTGCCTGTGCTGCAAACTCCCTCCGAGTCCCACTTTATATTGCAGCCATTGCTTATTGATAATATTTCTCCTGCCAACCCTCCTATAATGATGACAGAGAAAGGGGTGGGGGGTGGATGAGGGTATATAGATAAGGATGGCATGCAGGGTCATATGGGTTTCAGGTTGGGAGTAGGTGAGTTAGGTGCAGGCAAGGGTTGGCTTTTTGTTAACCTACACCTTGTTAAGGCTTATGGGTTTGATATTTCATGCACACTGGGGTGATTTATCCCAAACAAAGAATTATACAAGAAGTCCATTCTGATTAAAAAGCAAGAACAGTTACCTCTGGCTCCAATATCCACTACATTAGTCTCACTTAACAAATAGATTGATATTGGTTCCTGTTTGTTACCTCCTTAAATAGATAAAAAACGCATAATTAAATACATACTAGATGTACTAAATTATTGATTAAATTATAAGGAGATGTTTTTTCTTTAAATTTCAGAAGCAACTGCTATTCCTGCTAGTGTAGATATTGAAGCATACTTTGATGACACTGGTAAGATCTGAATCTGAATTTTGTTCTCCAAAGAATGACCCATTTCCTGAACTTTTTGCATTTGCACATATGGAGCACCAGGCCTTACACATTAAACAAAAAGTGATTTTTTTTTTAATGCAACACAAACTAATTAGATTTATAAGTGTTTCTCTCTATTTGTAGAAAAAAAAAGAAAATCCTCATGCCACTGCTGATGACAGTGTACAGAAATATATAATTTTTTTAAATATATTTTGCTTTGATTGAAACTATGCATGAGGGCCACTTACTAATGTATTCCTGATTGCTTATTACATTTGGGCGGTTATGTATCAAAGGTTGAGTTTTAGAGGTTTGTGAGGTTTATTTTGTGAACTCACAACTCAAATGTTTTCTAATTTTAGAAAAAAATTGAATGGAAAAACCTTGAATCAGTGAATTTGGGATTAAAACCCCGAAAACTTAAAATTAATCTGCCGGAAAAAAACTCAAATTAATCAAATTTTCCAGAAAAGCCCATTTAAAACCCACTTCATTTTTTGGGATAATTTTTTGGGATTAACCCTCTATCATGTGTAAAACTATACAATGCTACAAAACTGACTTTTTTTGACCAAATTCAAAAACAGTCAACTCTAGCTGAAGGTGCAACCAAACTTGTTCAGTCTTAGTAAATTAACAGTAATATTTTGGATAAGAGCTTGTACAATTGCATTGTTTCATTTTAAAATGGATTCATTTTTATTTATTGCTCCTTCTTTTTAACCCCACATTTAGAAAACAGCAGAAGTGCAGACATTAAGGGGGTTGATGCAAAACTTCACCCTAAAAATGTTACAGAGGCTTACAGAAAAGACCACCATAATGTTACTACTACTACAGTTGCTACTACTATAGCTACTACTACAGAGACTACTACAGCTGATACAGAAGTTCACCCTAACGGTAAGTTTTACTATATACAGAAACCTTGACATACAATACCCTGCTTACTTAGAACTTTATATTAAGGCACAGGTTTCATATTGTGAGGTCTACATATACAAGTTGTTTACACACACACACACATATATATATATATATATATATATATATATATATATATATATATATATATATATATATTCTTCTTATATTTGCTAGTTTAATGGCACTTTTGTATTGCCTAGCACATGTCTTATTTATGATAAGATATCTAAACATACCCAAAGAATGGCAAATAAACAAGAATTGACAAAATATGTTACCCATTCCAAGACCTAAAACAGAAATTGGGTTGTTTAAATGGAAACTGTGCTTTGCTATACAGCAGGTAGACTTGAAGCCACATGCTTTTAGCGGTTAAGCTACAATTTTTAGCAGACGGTCACAGGATAGACATTCCGTGTTGTACATGAATCTTTTTCTTCACAAGCAATGTTACTTACATAATACAAATGCCCATTTCTTAATTGTAAGATACTGCTGGGACAGGCATCAGATATTTTCTTTTTTCTCTAATACAGGAAACCTTGAACTTATCTGTTTTCCGGATGAAGTGGAGCCTGCCAAGCCAGGTAAGATTTGAATTATACATATTAAGATATTTTAGCTGGCCCTTGCTTATATTATTAGTATGTAAACTGGAAGGTGCCTTTATATTCCAACCGTTATAGCAATAAATTGCAACGGCCTTATTCTGCATGCAAGTAGCTCCTTCTGTCTTATTTACATTGCCCAATATATTACTTATACCATCATTTTTTTATTCAGCTTTTAATTTGTCTAACATGTGATCTTATTTATAGGTCCTGTCTTACAATGGCTTATCGATATAACAACAGATGAAACAACGAGAGTGATAATTATTTTATGTTCAATCCTTTGTTCCACATTCCTTGGAGGTGTTCTGTACTTTGTTGCACAAAACTATTTACAACGTAAGACGTAAGTACTTTTTGCTTGACTGTTTGTAACATTACAGTCCCCTAAATTAAGTTTAACTCTGTACTTGTTCCCTTTTCTATTTAACAGTAAAAATATTGGAATAAGAGAGGCAGAAGAAGGCACGGCAGGCATTCAGAAAACAGAAGAAAGTATAAGCAAAGCCGTGAAAAAGACTCGAAAAAAGAAGAAAAAGAAGACAAAGAAAGCAAGAAAGAAACCAATATTAAGAGAAAATGAACCAGTTATTACCGCAACAAAATAAATCTCTCTAAAGGGAAGAAAGTGCTTGTAATGAAAAAATGTAAACATATAAAGAAATATGTGGAAGAAGCCATTTAAGAAGGTTATATGTATACACAAGTATACGTCACAAAAGTACAATCGGTTTAAGATATTTCTGTAGATATCTATAAGGGACCTCATCTCATCACCATATGTTTCAAAGTAATAGATCCCTTCTTATCCCTTTTCAAACCAAAATTGTATCTTAATAAAATATATTTATTTAATATAATTGGTTTGCTGTTGATTTCTTTTTTTTATCTTCCTATATTTGTGGGGGTTTAGAGGATATCAGAACTCTACATTTTATTTTGTTTACCAGATTAGAGCATTACCAGGGGTAACTTTCTAATCCTGAATTTATTTTTAATTCTTTTTTGTAACATGATATAGAACTATAATGTAATATGTTTTAGTGCAACATTAGTGACCAAAATTTCGAAGAGAGGGGTTGTGGCTGGGCTATGGAATTTTTGCACCTAGACAGTAACCCATGGCAACTTATGAAATATTTACTTGAATTTTTCTACATACCACAAAGCTAAGCACTGGTTTCTATGGGTTACATGCCCTGGAACTTGCCCTGTGCAGGTAAAAAGATCCAGTCTGACTTCTCACAATAAGTAAATATTCACATTGCAAAAATGTTTCTTCTATATATGTGTAATTGTCTCCTTGCTATAGGGTATTAGATCCTTCATGAAGGTTAAGTCTCCATCCCTCTACTGAACATAGGATAGCCAGCTAAGGCCAAGTATGCCTTTGTGGACTCATTTACAATGGTAGGCCAGGGGCAAAGTGAAAAAAGGAGGCATAGGGAACCTCTGTTATTTACATGGTTAGATGTTTTCCAGTTCTCAGAACTCCATTGGCAGATGCCTTTTTTATCTATCTTTCCTGACTCAAAGCCATGTGTAACAATTGTCTTATACATACATATTGATGGTGATATTCTAAGTGGGTGTAAACCTCAAAAATATAATGTTGCCTAATACAAGGAAATGTCATTTTAAGTAATCACCTAATATACATAGAGTTGTGAAAAATATTTAATAGTTTGCTTATACAGGTATAGAACCATAGAATGCTTGGGACCTGGGGCTTTCCCCCTTCCCACCCCTGTACATCATATACAGAGGTTAACACAAAGGTGAACAACCCCTTTAATATACTCATGCTGCTCATAAGATATAGATCGCAGTGATATGCACATCATTAGTGATGGGCGAATTTATTCGCCAGGCGCAAATTTCGCCGTTTCACCGCCTGAAATAAGTTTGCAAATTTGCTGCCGGTTCCGGTGCCAATTTAGACTTTGACGCCGGTGCCCATTTTAACCTCGTTTTGCAAATTTTTCGCCAGATTCGTGAATTTCGCTGGAAATTTGCGAAATTCATGGCGAAGCAAAACGGGACAAATTCGCCCATCACTACACATCATGTCTCCTTTAACTTTATGGGCACAAGTTAAAACTGACCAAACTGTTAAACTGAAAGGGGTGGATCACCTTCAAGTTAATTTTTAGTATGTTATAGAATGGCCTATTCTAAGCAACTTTTCAACTGGCCTTCATTAATTTCTTATAGTTTTTGCATTAATTGCCTTCTTCCGACTCTCTTCAGCTTTCAAATGGGGGTCACTGACCCCATTTAAGAAACGAATGCTCTGAAAGGCTACAAATATATTGTTATTGCTAATTTTTATTACTCGTCTTTCTGTTCAGGCCCACTCCTATTCATATCTCAGTCTCTTATTCAAATCAATGCATGGTTGCTAGGGGAATTAGGACCCTAGAAACCAGATTGCTGAAATTACAAACTGGAGAGCTGCTGAATAAAAAGCTAAATTACTCAAAAAACACAAATAATTGAAAAATTAAAACCAACTGCAAATTTTCTCAGAATATCACTCTCTATATCACACAAAAAGTTAATTGAAAGGTGAACAGCTCCTTTAAAGAATGAGCCTGGGCGGTGGTGAAGCAGCTGTGCCAGGGAAGGTGTGCCAGTGTCTGCAGAGGCAGTTGGGTTGTGGGTGATTATACAACCATTTTAGACTACAACAAGCTCTGACAAGAGTTCCTGACACAGCATTTTCTTAACAGATGCTTGTGGGCATGAAATGGATAGCAGTGACATGCTCACTTAATTTAACCCTTCATAAACCGAAAAGGCACAATTGCTTCAAAAGGGTTGAGTGCTCCATAGCTATGCAATTTCATTCCGCTTGTATGTTGTAAAATATCCAGGTATGAAAGACTGTATTTATATAGTGCTAGTAAATGCAGAGCAGCATGCCTGAACAGAAACATTAGGGAGGTGAGTCAGTGCCATACAGGGTCGGACTGGGGGGCCCAAAGGCCCACCGTGGCTACTGCCGGCACGTTTCTGCGATGGTCTGTGTGCTGTGTCTCTGCGCACGGCTCCGTATTTATACACATGCCACCGGCACCTTGGTTGTGCATACAAAATTTTTTTTTTACCGATAAAGGGGTTTGTGGAGTTAAGAGGCAAATATGGGTACAGACCTGAGCCAACAGGGCCCACAAGAGCCATTGGTCCACCAGGTTTTTTCCCAGTGTCCCGCCGGCCCAGTCCGACACTGGTGCCATAAGTACAAATATATTTAGTTACAAAGATTATGAGGCTGATTTATTTAATATCAAACTGGGGAATCCCAGTAGTTTAATACGCTGCTCTATTTTCAAGTCTTTCCAGACAGAACGATTTCAAAGAGTCAACACATTTATCAAACCTTATACATGAGCCAGTTCATCATAATATGTCCGACTGCACTGACCAATTAAAAGTAATTCAGCTTTGCAGGCTGGTAGAAGTAGCACTGAGCACTATAACCTGTTGGAATCTCCCCATACATATTGTATTTATTACCAATGGGGGATTATAAATCAGCCCCTTTTTGCCATGTGTTAATAGATATAGGAGGGAAGAGGTCCCTGGCATGCAGAGCTTACAGTCTAAGTGCTTGATCAAATACCTACCGCTCGTTTACCAATATAATATTATCTAAATTGTAGCAGATTGTTAAAAACTGCTGGTTGCTGGTAGCAATAGTATGTTGTACATAGAAGGCATTTGAGAAACTTTGCAGCAAATTCTGAGAGACCTGCAGAATAATGGAAAACATAATAATAGACTATGGTATTATGTCTTATGTCTGTCTTTTTATGTTTTATAATATGACACATTTTTGCTAAGCAGGTAATAGTTATATGTAATCAAGAGATATAGATTCTCCAGTGTTTGTTGACATTAAGTAACTGATTGTTGTCTGGGTTACAGTAGGTCACCAATTTTTATGAGAGGTTACCATAGGTCACCATGGATT
This sequence comes from Xenopus petersii, assembly GCA_038501925.1. NCBI lineage: Eukaryota > Metazoa > Chordata > Amphibia > Anura > Pipidae > Xenopus > Xenopus petersii. The sequence continues at coordinate 212,010,953 of CM076672.1, read as the reverse complement.
ACTATCATGACATCACAGTGAGAGGTTACCGTAGTAACACCATTGTGATGTAATCTGTGTGAAAGTAGGTCACCATTATGACATCATAGTATTAAATCAAGCTGTAGATCAACCCTGTACTATCTGGCCACTTTGTGTTTCTCAGTTGAAAGTACTAGACGTATCTTTTCTGAAAGCACAAAACAAAATAACAAGATCAAAATTTTTATATATCTATTATTTATAATTTCTATAATTTCTATTATTTCTATTATTTCTATAATTTCTATTATTTCTAATTACTGAATTTGAACAGACTAATGGTGAGTGACTCTGTCCTGTTAAATCTGACCTGTTATTTGTCCTTTTTTTGTGATTCCACTGTTTATGTGTTTTAGGTTTATATATACAAAATTAGTTAAGACAATGGTTGTTTGCAATCAAATTTACTTTAATACTGATTTAAATTTTCCATTATTTTCTGTTGGGATGCACCAAATCCACTATTTTGGATTCAGTCGAACCCCGGAATCCTTCATGAAAGATTAGGGCAAATACCAAAACGAATCTTAATTTGCATATGCAAATTAGGGGTGGGAAGGGGAAAACATTTTTTAATTTTTGTTTGTGATAAAAAGTCATGTGATTTCCCTCCCTGCCCCTAATTTGCATATGCAAATATAAGGATTAATTTTATCTTAGTTGGGATCAAGTACAAGCTACTGTTTTATTATTACAGAGAAAAAAAATTTGGATTATTTGGATAAAATGGAGTCTATGGGAGACATTCCGTAATTCTGAGGTTTCTGGATATCGGGTTTCTGGATAAGGGATCCTATACCTGTATTTAGAACCAGGTTAAGGCTTGTTATTGATACCTTATATGAACACTAACATGTTTTTTCACTTTTCTCTTATGCAGCAAAAATCGAATATGAATACGAAATTTCATTTGTATTTAATTCAATGCACAATCATAGGACTCTGTCTACTATGTAATTATCCCGCATCTGGTAAGTAGAACAATATCAACTGCCGTTAATAGCAATTTGTTTGATCTGATCTGAATGATATATTTGGGATACAGATTTTTTTCTAAAAATTCCACTTCATTTATATTGGTTCCAAATACCTATGGTATATAAAGGGCAGGTATAGTTAGAGTATATAGAATGGCCTCAGTGGTGTAACTACAGTAGCATGTGCCAGGTGCAGAATTTGTACTCGTCCAGCCCCCCATCTTCCCCTGGGATATACACAGTTTAAAGGAGAATTCAACCTGTAATAAAAAAAATCAAAACAAAAAAGTCAGACATCGCACACCCAATTTAGCAAAAGTAATGTGCGGTACTTACAGGACTCCCCAATAGAGTCACCAAGGGTAAAGAATGTTCCAAAGGGTGAAGACTGCACACTCAGAAATTGAAAAAATATATATATTCCATCATGTAAATAATACAAAACATAAAGGCCCCAATTATTATAGGCCTATATTTATGGGGCTTTTTTGTTTTGTATTATTTACTTGATGGAATAAATATAATCAATTTCTGAGTGTGCAGTCTTTACCTTTGGAACATCCTGTAATAAAAAAAACCCTCCCCCTACCCTGGGTAGACCCCCCCGGGCAAATACCAATAATTTTTTTACTCACCCCTTCGTGCAAATTCTGGCCTCAGAGTTCACGGCAGCCATCTTCTTCTCCGGTAATCGTAGTGTCTTGATGGCATTTTAGGCACATGCGCAGTTGGAGTAAATTTCCAGTCCCAAACAACTATGCATGCGACGAAAGTCATGAAAATTTCCAAAAACGTTTTTGTCATTTTTCGTGACTTTCGGCGCATTCACAGTGGTTCGGGACCGGAAATTTACTCCAACTGTGCCTGTGCCAAAACTTCCAAAAATGACAGAACAAGAAGATGGCTACTGTGAATGCCGAGTCCAGAATCTGCACGGAGGGGTGAGTAAAAAATTAGGGGCATTTTCCTGGGGGCAGATAGGCTGGGGGGAGGAGGGAGGGGGGTCTACTCAGGGTAGGGGGATGGGGTTTTTTTTATTTTGGGTTGAATTCTCCTTTAATAGCCCAATTCCTCACTATGGGGTATATTTATCAAAGAGTGAAGTTAATAATGAAGTTCCACCACTAGAGTGAAATTCCGCCACTTCCCATTCATTTCTATGGGTTTTTTAAAGGCGTATTTATCAAAGGGTGAAATTTCACTTTCACCCATTGATAAATACGCATTTCAAAATCCCATAGAAATGAATGGAGAGCTGCGGAATTTCACTCTAGTGGCGCAATTTCACTCTTTGATAAATTTACCCCTAGAACTTGCAGAGCTCAGCCTTCATAAATGTACAAACCATATAGGCAAGTTGTGATATTAAAGCTAATGCATCTTAAACATGAGTATATTGGTATGTGTATAAATGTGACTGGCATGCATTTTAATTGTTTATAAAAAGGAGACAATGAGTATGAATGTGGCTTTCCATGGCCTATTTGAATCTGATTTTATTTATGTGTGCATAAAAGTAATTTGTAAGTATTTTTCATTTATGTATGTGTTTTTTTTTTGGCAGCGGTGAATGAAACTTATGTCGACAGTATGGTTAATGGAGGTGACATTATAGGGAACTTGCAAGAGGAGAATGGAAACAATACAATGAAAAATGTGTTCCTCATTAAATACAGTTATGCAGCACTTATTATAACAATAGCTGCTGTGATAGTTGCAGTTCCAGCAGTAGTTGGATGGTAAGTCTTCTCTTTTAAACTAACACATTATTATACATATATATATGTATATATATATATGTATATATATATATATATATATATATATATATATATATATATATATATATACACACATACATAGAGGTGCAGAAGTCACAATACTCCCAGCATTTTAATTTTCTATGCCTTTGCATGGGCTTGTGATCAATTTACTTAAAATTACTGAGCTTGGAGCCATTTCTGTACTTTACAGACTAATAAGTGACCTATCAAATGAACACACTAAGGGACAGAGATATGAAAGGTCTAAGTAAAAGTTTTGGATTTTAAAAAATTTGAATTTCAAGCTAATTTTTGTGTACTTCGACTGCGGAGTAGCCCAAATTCGATTAGAATTTGAAGAAAATTTTAATAACCGAAATTTATCATGTACTGACTTCGACCATTTGAAATCTAAAACCTGCCGAATTGCTGGTTTAGCCTACAACCAATTTGGAGTCAATTGATGGACTTTTAAAAATCAAAAATTTTTTGGAAAAACTTTGAAATCAGATGGAATGCGCTACTTTTCGGTTAAAAACTGACCTACTTGGCCAAAAAACAAAAATTTGACTTCATTTCGGTTGGTCCAATTCGAAATTCGACTATTGATAAATCTGCCCCTAACTGATGTAGCTAGATTAATTAAAATCTGATGTCATCACTGCTACGTTTAATAATTGTGGAGATCACAGTTTCTTACTAGACCCCCCTTTTGTCATGCTCTTTGTACAATTATAATATCTTCTGCTTCTAAACATATGCTACTGTCAGTATATTATTTGAGTTGATAGAACCTCTGAACATGATCATCTCAACACTCTGTTCCCTTCCCTTGTGCAGGTGTCTGTATTACAGATTAAGGAAGAAGATGCTAAGAAATGATGAAGAAAGAGCAATGAAGAATCCACAGCCAGCAATGGAGAATCCAAAGCCAAAAAAACGTTTTCTTAACATATTCAGGCTTCTGTATAACAGAGTAAAGAGAAGGAAGACTATGTATGATGAGGAAAGTGTAATAGAGAAATCGCAGACTAAGCCTACACCCTCTCAATCCAAATCTACTACAAGGTTTGTATCCCCCCAAACTAGTTTTTTCTCTTAAGGTGGTTTTGTTACTTTTATTTTCTGTTTAAATAAAAGATATGAGGGTACTGCTTTTTGTTAAAAAAAAAAATGTTTCTTGCATACACTTGCCTTGGTGCTTATGTTAGATCTTGGCAATTAACATATAGCCAATTAAAATGGAAAATATACTTCCAAAAAATATCATGCTTTCCATTTTTCAGTTAAATATTTTACCTATTAGTTAAGATCCCCACTACCTATTACTTTTAGTTTGGGCTCATCCTGTAACTTTATTTGAATTACATTTTTGAATTAAATTTTAATTACAGTATAAATTATTGGTTCAACATTTATAAATTATTATTGGGTGAGATGTTTTGCTTATGACACCAAGTAAAATGTAGTTACATATTTGTTTATTTCTTCTCTTTGTTCAGAAATAAAGACAAGAGGAAGAAGAAGAGGAAAATGAAGGGTTCTGTGAGTAAACCTGTAGGGGAGGCAGTTGAAATGCCTTCTATAAAACAAGATACAAATGACCCAGTACAATCTGGGCTAATCCCACAAACACCTGCACTACCTAAAGAGTAAGTTTAAGTCTAAAGTATGCTTTTTGTTTTATGATGTAAGAATTGATTCTTAGGGGCTGATTTAATAATGCTTAAGACTAAACCATGCATGACTTCCCAAGTTCTTTTATGGTATCTGCATTTGAATACCATCGGCTTCCTGGTGATCAGGTTTTTTTCCCCTAACAAAAAAGCTTGGAATTTTGAGCGTGTGAGCTTTTAATTTTATTTTGACAACGTCCCTCAGGGAAAAGAAAATGATTGGTAGAAAGCGGAGTTATTTGAATACAGAAGCCACATAAGGGTTTGGGAACTTGTGTGGTTTTAGTAGCCGAACGCTCAGCCCAAACACTTGGGCATTAATAATTTAAGAGATCAATATGCTAGATTACTTTCTGGATTCCTGAATTTAATCTATAGTAAATCTGTCCTTATATCTATATAATAATAGATGTTTTAAATTGCTAAAAAGTGTGTCCTGCATTTTTGTAGGTAATGCAGAGGACTCTTTATTTAGATTTTATAATATATTATAGAACTCTGCAAAGGTGTCAGAGATACATTAAACCACACTTTGTGGTTAACCCTAGAGTTTTAAATCCTGAAAAAAATATGATCGAAGAAATGTATTTCTTGTAATATTGCCCACTTGTTATCTTAAAAAGCATTAGATTTATGCCAGAGATATGGGCCCTCTTGTATTTGTGATCTGGTATTTTATTTCTACCTTTGAATTTGTTTTTAGATGAGGGCTGTGCCCTTTAAAAAACCTTCAAAGGTTACTTTGACTTCTCTCTCTCTCAAGATCTCTATATCAATCAATATATCCGTTTATTTTTTCTCTATGTTCAGAAATAAAGACAAGAGGATGAAGAAGAAGAGGAAAATGAGTTCTGTGAATAAATCTGTAGGGGAGGCAGTTGAAATGCCTTCCATAAAACAAGATACAGATGACCCAGTAGACTCTGGGCTAATCCCACAAACACCTGCACTGCCTAAAGAGTAAGTTTAAGTCTAAGTCTAAAGTATGCTTTTTGTTTTATGATGTAAGAATTGATTTTTAGGGGCTGATTTAATAATGCTTGAGACTTTGGGCTCAAGCTGTTGGCTACTAAAACCATGCATGACTTCCTAAGTTCTTTTATGGTTTCTGCATTTGAATACCTCAGCTTCCTGGTGATCAGGATTCTTTCCCTTAAAAAAAGCTTGAAAGGTTTGAGCTGGTGAGCTCCTATTTTTTTTTGACAACCTTCCTCAGGGAAAAGAAAGAAGCCACATAAGGGTTTAGGAACTTGTTTGTGGTTTTAGGAGCCAAATGCTCAGCCCAAAGGCTTGAGCATTAATAATTGGGGAGATCAATTTGCTAGGTTAATTTCTGAATTTTATCTATAATAAAGCTGTAAATGCTTGCATCGACCTGACAGCAAGATCTGCAAAATGAAATATTTATATTAAATACATTTTTTGTTAATTCCCAGCTTACATATACCATCTATATGTCAAACAAATTTCTTGTTTGGTTCTGTTGAATAAATTAAAGGGTTGTGCCTTTTATAATTTCGTGCCAAAAAAGGCTACTTTGACCTCTCTCTTTCGAGATCTCTCAAAAAGTAATAAAACATTCTTTTAAAAAACTTTTAATTTCTTCTGTTTGTGTAGAAATGTCTGTATCGCCAATGTAATAGAACCAGAACAGCCGTGCATGGTACCAGTCAAAGATTTATTTACAGAACAGCAATCTGTGCCACCAGACTCTGCTTCTAAAACTAAATATAAGAGGTAAGATTTTTGAGCTTTAACAAATTCATTTGAATTTGGTAAAAAAAATACAAATCAACAATTTGTGGGAGCAATTTGATTCTTACCTTTAAGTTTTTTTGGTTTTCCAGGATAGTAGTTTTGACATGGAAAGATGAGATCACAGATGAGGAAGGTGATGAAGCATCTAGTGATCAAGTTGAAGAATCCCCAAAACAGATAGATATTCCAATGGATCTTAAATCTAACATACCAGAGGCACCAGCTAAAGATGTTTTGCCAATAATCAGCAAAAGCTCTCCTAAGCAGACATCAGAATGCCAGAAAGAGTCTCCAGTGCTTCCTCAACCTAACTTGTAAGTTTACACTGTTAAACCTTGTATTTTAAGATTTAATATTTCAATCTTTCGTAAGGATTCTTTATTATGTAAATATTTGGGGGCAGATTTATCACGGGTCGAAGTGAAAATCGAATAGTCCAAAATTTGAAAAAATTAGACTATTCGAATATCAAAATTTATCATGTACTATCTCTTTAGAAACTTCAACCATTTGCCATCTAAAACCTGCCAAATTGCTGTTTTAGCCTATGGGGGACCTCCTAGAACCTATTTGGAGTCAAATCTAAGTTTTTTTGGGGCAAATCCTTTGATTCCAATTCAATCGAATGCGCTAAAACTTCGATTCGAATGCAGTCTATTCAGCCAAAGTTAATAACTTGGATTTTTGTAATAAATCTGCCCCTTAATGAATGAATAAGTTTCTAATAATACTAAAAATATCAGAATCCTATAAAAGCTGCAACTTTTGCACTGCATCTATTGCATTTAAAGGAATACTCTTGTAATATATTAATATTTGGTACACTTAACACGAGCAAAACTAAACTTTTTATACTTCTTTTATTTAGGAGGCAAGCCATTAAACCTGAGGAGAAACCACTCCCAGTTCTAGAAACAGATAATCTGATGGATCGGTTAGGTGATTGTTGTAACAAGTTGATAGAAGTTTCATCTAGTCTTAAGTAAGTTTGATAACTCTTTAAATTCATAAAGCTTTAAATTGCACATAGGTAGCAAAAATCTCACACTACTGCATCTCTTTAAATACCATTAATTAAATTAAATACCATTAGCATCGCATGTTTGCAAGGTATAATCCTTTGCTGCCGTTCCTATTTAGTGAATGAATGTATTGTTTTATTAATGGTTACAGGTTGTCTAAATATAAAGCACTGTAATAATTGCATCTATCACCCATCCCCTCTCATTAGCTTTAGTTAAAAACGCAGATTTTTTTAATACATTTCAATTGGTCTTTTTTATTTGAATTTCGAAGTTATGGGAGTTCAAAAAAACTCCCATTACTTCGAAATTCGACCCTTGATAAATCTGCCCCTTATGTAGCTTATTAAGATGTGTTTTAACACAAGAATAATACTCTAAAATATTTACAATTATTTCATTTCATTAGTGAGAGTATGGAAGGAGCACATGGTTCTACTATAATGCCAGATATGCTTCTAAAAATTAATTAATTTCTATTACCTGCACATTATAAACAAAAACACAGACCACAAACTGTCTTCTTAATGGCAGGATATCATTAAATCTTATTAGCTTCTTAATAATAAAGTCATTACATTTCTCACTCTATCAGCTCATATTAGACAAAATCTCAATGAAATCAAAGACTAATGCAACTACTCGATTTGGGGGTTAAAGTGGTGACTTTAAAGTTACTTTCAGCATTTTCTAACTAATTGTTTTGTTTCAGGGAATGTCAGGCTTTATATGCTAAGAAACTAAAAGAAGCAGAAAATCTGTAGAGTCTCCTCAGCAAAAAAAGGGAGCCCCACAATGCTCATGAAACTCAAAATGTAAGTTTTTCAAATAGTGTACCTTAAATTAGAATATCATTGCTTATGGAATTATAACTATTGCAAATGTTATATAGTGAGAGGGTGATTTATGTTTGACTGTTTAAGCCAGGGGTCCCCAACCTTTTTTTACCCGTGAGCAACATTCATATGTAAAAAGAGTTGGGGAGCAACACAAGCATGAACAATGTTCCTGGGTAGTGCCAAATAAGGGATGTGATTGGCTATTGGTAGCCCCTCAAAACCAAAACTTGTGTCCAAGTCTGGAATTAAAAAATAAGCACCTGTTTTGAGGCCACTGAGAGCAACATCCAAGGGGTTGGGGAGCAACATGTTGCTCACGAGCTACTGGTTTACATGTTATTTATAAGAATTTTTGGCATACCTTTGATCTTGTGGGTGGGAGCTGAAACTAGGATTATTGTTGCTACGAATGGGATACATTTTTCTTGTAGTTGCAATACAGTATGGAACTGTATATTTATTAACAGTCAGAACAGCGACCCACTGTTTAATATTTGATAACTTATATTTAATATTTTATTTAACATTTATGATTATATATGATAATGAGGCAATCATACCCAAAGAATTTAGGCTATAGTACAACAGAATTATACATTTTACATTCAAACAAAGAGATTGATTAACTAATGCTTCCGATCTTGCTGCAGCTTAAAACCCTATAGAAAGTTATAGGCTCTAATTTGATTTAACTGTGCCAACATGACCTGTGCATTATTCCTACTGATTTACATATAATCCAGAACAATAACATTTATGTTGCTTTTGCACTCAGGTCATTGACTATGGGATCTGTTCATTGTACAATCTGTGACAGGTAAAGGTTTCATGGAAGAAAATCATTATTATATGTCATGGACTCAATTATATAATAACAACTACTAATAGAACTAGACTAATTACCCTTTTCAAGATCGAACTCGTTATAGCTACATAGTCCAAAGCTTAAGGCATAGGATATTTTAGGTTAATTTTCAGTATATTTATACATATATATTGTTTTGTTTCAGCATGTTTAGCAGAAAAGCAGTACAGAATGAAGACCGTTCTGTTTGCAACCAGAGCTGAAAGATATAGAGGTAGTTAAGAGATCAGTATACATGATGTATATGGCCACATGGAGGCCCGCAGGCCTACAGTCAGAGCCATACCATAGACAAACATCAAGGACCATTAAATCAAGGATGACGCGGAACCCTGGATATCCCAATGCGAATACTCTAGAAGGGGTGGGATGGTGTTTAGCAAGTGAAGAAATACAGGATTATGGGAGATAGTTCATAGTACAAGTTGATCCAGGGACTAGTCCGATTGCCATTTTGGAGTCAGGAAGGAATTTTTTCCTCCTCTGAGGGAAATTAGAGAGGCTTCAGATGGGGTTTTTCGCCTTCCTCTGGATCAACTGGCAGTTAGGCAGGTTAAAAAATTTTTTAAAAGGTCAACCTAACTTACTTTGTTACTATTGATTGACATTGTGCAATTGCAGAGTAATCACAATTCAACATTTCACTTATATATGTATATCAATAAAATAAAACTGTAAGATACTTTTGTTTGTCGTGTATTTTTGAAATAACTTAACTAGTATTGGAAAATGTTATAAAAGTAACGTCATTATTCAGCTTGATGCATGGGCTGTTTTATTTACATGAAAGCATTATCATATAATTTAAACCCTCCTCTCAACCTGATTTGAGTCAAGCAAGGTGGGAAAAATGTGCTCAATGCCATGTTCCAGTCCAGAAAATCACACTAAGAGGCAAATTTACTAAGTGGCAGACAACTAATTCACTAACATGCGAAGTTGCGTCCAGGACGCCAAACGCTGGCAAAGTTGCGCTAGCATTGGCTAATTTGCATACACATTACATTACACAAGCTCAGGAAAGAAAGAAAATAGAGTTGTTATAATGCCCTACACATTATCCCAGTGTATAGTTTATGTGCCATATGTTAGGAAATGTAGGGGGGAAGCTGGTTACCCCAAAAAACATTTACGCTCTTTTGCAGCCTATCACCCTGAAAAAAGGAAAAGATAGGAAGTCCTATCTACTGGTGGCGCAAGAGGTAACGTTCAGTGAAATCCGCATCTCAGAGAATTTGTGCAGTTACGTCCCTTCGCCATAAGGGATTACTAACAGGGCATTCGTTTTTCTGATCGTATATAGATTTCAAGAGACTGACATCCAAGGTGCCAGCATTATCTCCTTTACCAGATAATGTTTCAGTAATGAAGTTTAATTTCTTGATTCTGGTGAATCATGGTTAAGCATAATTCCAATCAGTACTGCAGTAAAGGGTTTGCTTGTTGCTAAAGTTAGCTTTTTTTTCTTTGGCACACTTTTGCACATATATACACACACTCGCATATACACACATATTCACAAATTTTAGAGCTGTACACACCTGCACACACAAACCCCCGGGAGGCCCATTGTCAAAGGTTGAGCTTAAGTAGCTTTATAGATTTTTAAACCACGATTAAAGGTCACACATCAGCCAATGAATGGACAGAGCTGTGTCTTTTACTCATACATTTTTTTGCAGACTCTGAATATCAGGACAGGGGGTCTGGCCCGGTGGAGGCCCATGAGGCTCGGGCCAGTCCGACCTTGTCTACTGTATATGTAGTTATGCCACTGATATGTAGGAATCATTTAAAAACACAATAAAAAGTAGAAAACTCTTTGCAATGTGTGGCAAGCGTCAATGCAACCCACCCAAGTGCTCACACTAATACAAGGGAGCTGTGGACGTCAGCCTAGCCATGGTATTAAGTATTAAGACGGGGTGCCCAGGATGTAGATTGCGATCTACCAGGAGATCCCAGCAATGTTCCTGGTAGACCACGACCTGCCTGGACCAGAGAGGAGGGGACGTGGAAGAGTCTTGAAGGGCCCCGCCACTCCCGCTGCTGCTGTGATGCATATTTGCAATCTATAGGGACAGCACGAACAGGTCAATACATGTTTCCCACCTACAAATTTCCCACGGCTGAAAGAACCAACCTGTTAATCTATGGAGTTGCAAACAAACACAGAAACATTAGCTTAGCCTCACAATCACAAATCAGCTGTTCCAAAACAACTTTGGGCTTGCGAAGTGCACGCTGGGAAATGTAGTGTGAGAGAAAGAAGCCATTTGAGGAAAGTACGAAATCAAGAGTGGCGCGCCTCTAGTTCAGCCAGTGGCCCATAAGGATTGTTGCTAAGGGTTATGAAATGAAAATCCTCTTGATAGTATGAGTAAGGGAGCGGTAACAGCCCTGCCACTAACATCCCCTCAGCTCACTTCTCAGGGGGAGCTCAAGCTCAGCTTCACCTTTGCCCGGCACTTGCAGATTAGTTCCTGGGGCAGTTGCTATGGGATTATCATATTCTCACTCTGTGGAGACCCGGGAACTATTGGAAAAGACTGGCTGTAAGTAGGAGCCTTTTCTGCCACTAGTGGCAGCCTCAGCCCTGGTAAAGGAGCAGCTTGAGAGTCAGCATGAACACAATGGGTACAGACTAGGAATGCACCGAATCCACTATTTTGGATTCGGACGAACCCCCAAATCCTTTGCGAAAGATTCAGCTGAATACCGAAAGTGAATTTGCATATGCAAATTAGGGGTGGGAAGGGGAAACTTTTTTTACTTCCTTGTTTTGTGACAGTCACGTGATTTCCCTCCCTGCCCCTAATTTGCATTTGTAAATTAGGATTCGGTTTGGCCAGGCAAAAGGATTCGGCCGAATCCGAATCCTGCTGCAGACAATAGATCCGCTACTTGTGAAACAGGGACTACTGACATCACTCCACTTTACAGTACAGCAGTAAAGAGTGGCTGCAGCTTATAAGGCTAGTGTGCCACATGGCACTTTCTCTGGTGTGAATATGCAGGCAGAGAAACTGCCAATTTGCTGGCTTCTGCCACTGACAGGTTTATCATCTGCCTGTCAGTACTCGCAGGGGTGGATTTTGTTGTAAAAATGCACACTTTTGGTGCATTCAAGGACAATTGTTTATCAAAGGAGAAATGTTACAAAATTACATAAATAATCTCATTTTAATTTTTTTATGTTTTTTATCTAGTTTCTAGTGTCCAACTTACCCTAGCAACTAGGTAATGGTTTGAAGCAGAATAGGAATAGACGAGGTCACAAATTAAATAATTAAAAAAAAAAAAAAACCTAGAACATTACAATTATAGCCTGGATGAACAATAGATTTTTGACTACTGGGATCAGTGACTCCCATTTGAGACTGGAATGACGTAAAAGTATAAGGAAATGAATCAATATACAGGTATGGAAAAAGTTATCCCTGGGATTTTCTGGATAAGGGATCTTACCATAATTTGGATCTCCATACCTACTTAAAAAATCAAGTAATCATCAAGGGGGTTATTTATTAAGTTCCGACTACCAGAAATCCGAAAAATTTGGATTTTTCAGACCTTCAAAAAAAAATATGATTTTGTTGGGATTTATTAAGTCCGATTGTATGAAAACTCTGAATCCAAAAACCCAGCATCTCAAAGCTCTCTGGGTCCTTTATTAGTAAATGGAGAAGGTCCCAGTATCTGCACTGGTGTCAGTACCGATATCCGTTGATTTCTGGGATTTTGGGCCGAAAAGTTAGAAAACTCGGAAAAATTTGTGGAATAATATGGTCCATTCAGGAATTCGGAGTTGCTTGGATTTTTATCTTAGAAAACTGAGATAAATTTGAAGCTAGATATATAACCCCCTATATAAGCCCAAAAAAAAACCCTCCCCTATGTAGGCCCCTCCCCCGGCCTACCTGCCCCCCCGAGCAAATGCCCCTAACTTGATACTTACACCTCCTTTCAGGTCCTCTACTGCTGAGTTCACGGGTGCCATCTTCTCCTGAGCGCTCTTCTTCCTGCTTTGACCAGCGTTTTTTGGCGCATGCGCAGTACAGGGCATTTACCCGCAAGGATCTACTGTGCATGCGCCGAAAGTCAAGTAGTTTCCGAAAATAAGATCGGAAACTTAGTGACTTTCGGGCTTGTGCGCAGTAGCTCCATACCGGCAGATGCCTCCAACTGCACATGCACCCAAAAGTCACGAAGTTTCCGATCTTTTTTTGGAAACTACGTGACTTTCGGCGCATGTGCAGAATATCCTTGCGGGTAAATGCCTTGTACTGCGCATGCGCCAAAAAAGCAGGAAGAAGAAAGCTCGGGAGAAGATGCCGTCCGTGAACTCTGCAGCAGAGGACCTGGAAGGAGGGGTAACAAGTTAGGGGCATTTGCCCAGGGGGGCAGGTAGGCATGGGGGGGCGGAGGGGGCCTACACAGGGGAGGGGGAGGGTTTTTCCCCTGTACAGGTTGACTTCTCCTTTAAGCTGTTAGAAAGGATGGTGCTTAGTGTCATGCTGAAATAGAATGTGGTTTCTGCTAATAGAGAAAAGACTTTGCCTAAAGTGGTATACAACCATGTATTAGATCAGGCATATATAAATAATACAATAAGAATAACTTTAACATTTCCCCCCTTTTGGTCACAACCATGACTAAAACAAACTAACCTACACTAAACTCACCTAAATGCAAATAACCGTATTGAGACTACTATGCTCTGAAGAGGGGCTAGGCCTGTCTTCAAAACCAAGAACTCATTCTTGACCAGCAGAATTAAAACAATTACATGCTGGAGAATTCTTAATCCACCACAATCTGGTTAATTGCCTAACTAAAGTAAGTACTTCATTTTAAAAGAGTTAACATATCTAATTTTACCAACACCCAAAAGATTCCATTTAGAAATTTTGCGTTTAGTAAACGTAAGTCTCTTTATCCATGTTCCAGTGCCGTTTAGCAAAGATGGTTTGAACTCATTCATAGTAATGGTATTGTCCCAAGTATAGTTCTTAGAAGTGATGAATCCTAGTAACCAGTAACGTAACTGGAGGGGGCGGGGGACGTGCCGCCGGGCCCCCGCCCCCCTCCATACCAGATTATTTGCCTTGAAATCGGCCGCTGCTCCCGGAAATTGGCAGTGCGCGAGCTGCCGGGGGGGCCCTGAGTGGGTGCGGCCCTGGCCCAATTGCACCTCCTGCTCCCCCGGTAGTTCCGCTACTGCTAGTGACAGGAACTGAGTATACTTGCATCTCCATGATAAAGTCATTTTCTTGTAGTGACATGTGCCAGCAAACATTTTCTTGAAATCGCGTTGGAAAGAGACATGGAAAAAACCTTCGTAATTAAATGGAAGTGTGAAATTTGAATGGTTCCCATCAATCACAGAATTATCAATAGAGTATTAATTTAAAATCATCATAATCACACAAACATGTTGCAAGAAAAACAAATGCCAAAATCTTCCTCATGCTCAGTTGTTTATCTATAGAAGTAAACAAATTATAAACTAGTTAGAAACTACTTTTTTTTTTAAAATTTCAGAGTCAGGAATCGTGACACTGTAGATATGTTTAGCATTAGGTTTTGTACTTTTAGAAATTATAAACACAGTAAGTTTATAAAGCGCATAAAATGATAGCAATATAATGAAAACCATGAACAAGAAAACACCAGCTTGCTTAAGTAAACTTCCAATAGAATTAAATATATTACCAAATTGTAAACCTTTAAAAGGGTTCCACCCCTTATTGCCTGTAAAAACACACATAGACCAATCATTTTCCATGCGTCATTTAAACTTGTTTGATTAATTGTTTAATGGGTAGTAATCCAGTGATTAGCTTTTTTACCAGCCAGCTGAAAGTTAAGCAGTCATCCATATCTCAATATATGGCCCATGTGCCTTTCTCTCAAAAACACTACTTTCCTGCATAAGGTGCAAGACTGACAGTCAGGGGGTTTACTGATGAAACTGCGCCATGAAATCTACACCTGGTTTAATAAGATATTACAGAGCTCCATTTTGTACCTATAGAACCACCTGCCTTGACCCTAAAGGTTTATTCCAAACTGGTAACTTTACCGGTCCTCTAGAAACTGCTCAAATCGCACACATATTTATAAAAGCAAAATATGTAACAACTTCCATTTAATTTTCCTACATGGGTGCAAATTAGCGTCCACATCTATATATTGTGTGCAAGTTCAGGTGCAGGTTATTTAAGGGAAACAATGGGAAATAGTACAGTGTTGGTGAAGAACATTATGGTTTATATTATATACATTTTGCACTTTGCCCGTCTTTAATAAATGAGCACTAGCTAGAGGCTGGAAGTCAGACTATTTAGAACAGTGTATAGTACCAACACAAAGAGAATACAGAATTATATGCATTTCTTATAATACAACATTAGTAAAGGTTTAGTGGTACTTTTACAGCTGCCTTTTGAAGGAGAAGTTTAACCTTTCCATGAATTTTTAATATGCGATAGGTGGGCCTGTTGTAAGCAAATTTTCCATTGGTATTCATTATTTATTTTGCACGTTTCTACATTATTTGCCTTCATTTTCATAATCGTACTAGTCTGCCTGTTAAACAGGTTGTTCACCTTTAAATTGACATTTAGTATGATGTAGAGATTGATATTCTGAGACAATTTGCAATTGGTTTTCATTTTTTATTATTTGTGGTTTTTGAGTTATTTAGCTTTTTATTCAGCAGCTCTCCAGTTTGTCATCAGTCTGGTTGCTAGGGTTCAAATTATGAGGAGACTGATTAGAAAGACGAGAAATAAAAAGTAGCAATAACAATACATTTGTTGCCTTATGAGCAATTGTTTTTTTTTTTTAGATGGGATCAGTGACCCCCATCTGAAAGCTGAAAAGAGACAACAGTGCAAGGCAAATAACTCAAAAATGATAACATATAAAAAGACCAATTGCAAAGTTGCTAGGAATCTTCTATAACATACTTAAACAAGTTTTTGAAAGTGAACCACCCCTTTAAAGGAATGGTTTAGTATAAAAACTGGGTAAATATATAGGCTGTTTAAAATAAAAAAATGTTCGTAATAAAGTTAAACAAAAATATAATGTATAAAGGCTGGAGTGACTGGGTGTGTAACATAATAGCCAGAACACTACTAACAAAATGATGGTAAACCTTAAATTTGACTATTTGTATTTTGTTATTGCTTATTTTTCATTCACATTTATCATAATGCTCCATTGTGTGTTTTACAATTTAAATGAACTGCACAGATTTCAAATACAATTGTGATGCTTCCTGTTAATACTAATTCATCTGTGAATTAATCAACTCCCTGTGCAGATTAAAATACATCACACTCAACTGGATTTACATTACAAACAAATATAAATATATAATCATTGCAGTGTGTGTGACTCAAGGACGAAGAGTGTCTTTTACTTTGTCTCTTTCCTTCTGGTTTTCGTCTGTGTATTACCTCTGCCCTTTCATTAACTCCAGTTTTTAATTTTTTGAGAATTGATTTTCGATGTGGCCTAATGCAACGCACTATTCACGGTATGTTTTATTATACAGGTGTGTGGAATATGGTGAACACTTTATAAATATGTTTATTAATATTAATAGCAATAATAATGATAATAATAAAATACAGTAGGTTACAATCAAGGGGATTTATTTTATTGTTTACAACATACTGTATAGCCATTTTAAACAAGACTCTATATTTGTGTGTCACATGACCGAAGTGATGGCAATGACATTACAATGATGTCATAGTCACATGACAGACATTGTGACATCATAATGCACACTAAAGGCTTGAAGAAGGAATGTGAAATGTTAGCTCATTTCCATTTGGACTACTGAATGGAAATGATCAGAGAAATGTTTCTCTTTATTTTATTTCTAGTTTTCTTATTTAATCCTATCCAACACAGTATTGTAGGTAAGAATATTTTGTATGCAAAATTAACTGCAATTTAGAGCTTTGTTAGCAGTCACTAGTTTAAGTGTTCACAGTATAAAGTCTACAATATTACACACGTCTATATATAGCTCTGTCACATGACAGACATTATGACATCACAATGCACACTCAAGGGCTGAAGGAGACATTCAAACTGTTAGTTTATTTCCAGTTGGACTAGTCATGGAAATGATCAGACCAATGTTTTTCCTTATTTTATTTCTATTTTTCTTATTAAATACTAACCAACAACATATTATAGGTAAGCCATGTTTGTATTCAACATTAATGGGGATTTTTTTTACCAGTACTAGTTTTAATTTTAACAGTATAGAGTATAAAATATTATAACATGTTCCAATGATGTGTTATTGAAGAACATTAGCTGTAGGCACATTTGCTTAAATTAAGCTTAAAGTAATGTCTTCCTTTCTCACCCCGGCAGAAGCAAAAAAAGCTGAACTTACAGATGCCTCAAATGCTTACACCAAGGATACTACAACTGGTAAGATCTATGATATTTTTAAATTCATTGCCTGCATATCTGCAGTGGAATTTGCACTGTGATAGTAATTTATTTTTTCCCCCGATTCAGAAACAGCTATGACATATGAAACAACCCTTGGTGATGATGATTATATTGGTGGTGATGATGATGATGTTTATATTGATGATGATACTGGTAAGATCTATGTTACAGTCAACATTCCTTCCCAAGACTGCTGGCTATGAACACGCATATATACATTATAGATGTTTATATATATATATATATATATACACATATTATTTCATTATATAGAAACATAGTCTGGGCTAGTGCAGCACCATCCTGCCTGTGCTGCAAACTCCCTCCGAGTCCCACTTTATATTGCAGCCATTGCTTATTGATAATATTTCTCCTGCCAACCCTCCTATAATGATGACAGAGAAAGGGGTGGGGGGTGGATGAGGGTATATAGATAAGGATGGCATGCAGGGTCATATGGGTTTCAGGTTGGGAGTAGGTGAGTTAGGTGCAGGCAAGGGTTGGCTTTTTGTTAACCTGCACCTTGTTAAGGCTTATGGGTTTGATATTTCATGCACACTGGGGTGATTTATCCCAAACAAAGAATTATACAAGAAGTCCATTCTGATTAAAAAGCAAGAACAGTTACCTCTGGCTCCAATATCCACTACATTAGTCTCACTTAACAAATAGATTGATATTGGTTCCTGTTTGTTACCTCCTTAAATAGATAAAAAACGCATAATTAAATACATACTAGATGTACTAAATTATTGATTAAATTATAAGGAGATGTTTTTTCTTTAAATTTCAGAAGCAACTGCTATTCCTGCTAGTGTAGATATTGAAGCATACTTTGATGACACTGGTAAGATCTGAATCTGAATTTTGTTCTCCAAAGAATGACCCATTTCCTGAACTTTTTGCATTTGCACATATGGAGCACCAGGCCTTACACATTAAACAAAAAGTGATTTTTTTTTTTAATGCAACACAAACTAATTAGATTTATAAGTGTTTCTCTCTATTTGTAGAAAAAAAAAGAAAATCCTCATGCCACTGCTGATGACAGTGTACAGAAATATATAATTTTTTTAAATATATTTTGCTTTGATTGAAACTATGCATGAGGGCCACTTACTAATGTATTCCTGATTGCTTATTACATTTGGGTGGTTATGTATCAAAGGTTGAGTTTTAGAGGTTTGTGAGGTTTATTTTGTGAACTCACAACTCAAATGTTTTCTAATTTTAGAAAAAAATTGAATGGAAAAACCTTGAATCAGTGAATTTGGGATTAAAACCCCGAAAACTTAAAATTAATCTGCCGGAAAAAAACTCAAATTAATCAAATTTTCCAGAAAAGCCCATTTAAAACCCACTTCATTTTTTGGGATAATTTTTTGGGATTAACCCTCTATCATGTGTAAAACTATACAATGCTACAAAACTGACTTTTTTTGACCAAATTCAAAAACAGTCAACTCTAGCTGAAGGTGCAACCAAACTTGTTCAGTCTTAGTAAATTAACAGTAATATTTTGGATAAGAGCTTGTACAATTGCATTGTTTCATTTTAAAATGGATTCATTTTTATTTATTGCTCCTTCTTTTTAACCCCACATTTAGAAAACAGCAGAAGTGCAGACATTAAGGGGGTTGATGCAAAACTTCACCCTAAAAATGTTACAGAGGCTTACAGAAAAGACCACCATAATGTTACTACTACTACAGTTGCTACCACTATAGCTACTACTACAGAGACTACTACAGCTGATACAGAAGTTCACCCTAACGGTAAGTTTTACTATATACAGAAACCTTGACATACAATACCCTGCTTACTTAGAACTTTATATTAAGGCACAGGTTTCATATTGTGAGGTCTACATATACAAGTTGTTTACACACACACATATATATATATATATATATATATATATATATATATATATTCTTTACTTATATTTGCTAGTTTAATGGCACTTTTGTATTACCTAGCACATGTCTTATTTATGATAAGATATCTAAACATACCCAAAGAATGGCAAATAAACAAGAATTGACAAAATATGTTACCCATTCCAAGACCTAAAACAGAAATTGGGTTGTTTAAATGGAAACTGTGCTGCTTTGCTATACAGCAGGTAGACTTGAAGCCACATGCTTTTAGCGGTTAAGCTACAATTTTTAGCAGACGGTCACAGGATAGACATTCCGTGTTGTACATGAATCTTTTTCTTCACAAGCAATGTAACTTACATAATACAAATGCCCATTTCTTAATTGTAAGATACTGCTGGGACAGGCATCAGATATTTTCTTTTTTCTCTAATACAGGAAACCTTGAACTTATCTGTTTTCCGGATGAAGTGGAGCCCGCCAAGCCAGGTAAGATTTGAATTATACATATTAAGATATTTTAGCTGGCCCTTGCTTATATTATTAGTATGTAAACTGGAAGGTGCCTTTATATTCCAACCGTTATAGCAATAAATCAATAAATTGCAACAGCCTTATTCTGCATGCAAGTAGCTCCTTCTGTCTTATTTACATTGCCCAATATTTTACTTATGCCATCATTTTTTTATTCAGCTTTTAATTTGTCTAACATGTGATCTTATTTATAGGTCCTGTCTTACAATGGCTTATCGATATAACAACAGATGAAACAACGAGAGTGATAATTATTTTATGTTCAATCCTTTGTTCCACATTCCTTGGAGGTGTTCTGTACTTTGTTGCACAAAACTATTTACAACGTAAGACGTAAGTACTTTTTGCTTGACTGTTTGTAACATTACAGTCCCCTAAATTAAGTTTAACTCTGTACTTGTTCCCTTTTCTATTTAACAGTAAAAATATTGGAATAAGAGAGGCAGAAGAAGGCACGGCAGGCATTCAGAAAACAGAAGAAAGTATAAGCAAAGCCGTGAAAAAGACTCGAAAAAAGAAGAAAAAGAAGACAAAGAAAGCAAGAAAGAAACCAATATTAAGAGAAAATGAACCAGTTATTACCGCAACAAAATAAATCTCTCTAAAGGGAAGAAAGTGCTTGTAATGAAAAAATATAAACATATAAAGAAATATGTGGAAGAAGCCATTTAAGAAGGTTATATGTATACACAAGTATACGTCACAAAAGTACAATCGGTTTAAGATATCTTTCTTTAGATATCTATAAGGGACCTCATCTCATCACCATATGTTTCAAAGTAATAGATCCCTTCTTATCCCTTTCAAACCTAAATTCTTTCTTAATAAAATATATTTATTTAATATAATTGGTTTGTTGTTGCTTTCTTTTTTTTTTATCTTCCTATATTTGTGGGGGTTTAAATGATATCAGAACTCTATATTTTATTTTGTTTACCAGCTTAGAGTTACCAAGGGTAACTTTCTAATCCTGAATTTATTTTTAATTCTTTTTTGTAACATGATATAGAACTATAATGTAATATGTTTTAGTGCAACATTAGTGACCAAAATTTCGAAGAGAGGGGTTGTGGCTGGGCTATGGAATATTTGAACCTAGACAGTAACCCATGGCAACTTATGAAATATTTACTTGAATTTTTCTACATACCACAAAGCTAAGCACTGGTTTCTATGGGTTACATGCCCTGGAACTTGCCCTGTGCAGGTAAAAAGATCCAGTCTGACTTCTCACAATAAGTAAATATTCACATTGCAAAAATGTTTCTTCTATATATGTGTAATTGTCTCCTTGCTATAGGGTATTAGATCCTTCATGAAGGTTAAGTCTTCATCCCTCTACTGAACATAGGATAGCCAGCTAAGGCCAAGTATGCCTTTGTGGACTCATTTACAATGGTAGGCCAGGGGCAAAGTGAAAAAAGGAGGCGTAGGTAATCTCTGTTATTTACATGGTTAGATGTTTTCCAGTTCTCAGAACTCCATTGGCAGATGCCTTTTTTATCTATCTTTCCTGATTCAAAGCCATGCATAACAATTGTCTTATACATACATATTGATGGTGATATTCTAAGTGGGTGTAATCCTCAAAAATAAATATGTTGCCTAATACAAGGAAATGTCATTTTAAGTAATCACCTAATATACATAGAGTTGTGAAAAATATTCAATAGTTTGCTTATACAGGTATAGAACCATAGAATGCTTGGGACCTGGGGCTTTCCCCCTTCCCACCCCTGTACATCATATACAGAGGTTAACACAAAGGTGAACAACCCCTTTAATATACTCATGCTGCTCATAAGATATAGATCGCAGTGGTATGCACATCATTAGTGATGGGCGAATTTATTTGCCAGGCGCGAATTTCGCCGTTTCACCGCCTGAAATAAATTTGCAAATTTGCTGGCGGTTCCGGCGCCAATTTAGACTTTGACGCCGGTGCCTATTTTAACCTCGTTTTGCAAATTTTTCGCCAGATTCGTGAATTTCACTGGAAATTTACGAAATTCATGGCGAAGCAAAACGGGACAAATTCGCCCATCACTACACATCATGTCTCCTTTAACTTTATGGGCACAAGTTAAAACTGACTATTGACCAAACTGTTAAACTGAAAGGGGTGGATCACCTTCAAGTTAATTTTTAGTATGTTATAGAATGGCCTATTCTAAGCAACTTTTCAACTGGCCTTCATTAATTTCTTATAGTTTTTGCATTAATTCCCTTCTTCCGACTCTCTCCAGCTTTCAAATGGGGGTCACTGACCCCATTTAAGAAACAAATGCTCTGAAAGGCTACAAATATATTGTTATTGCTAATTTTTATTACTCGTCTTTCTGTTCAGGCCCACACCTATTCATATCTCAGTCTCTTATTCAAATCAATGCATGGTTGCTAGGGGAATTAGGACCATAGAAAACAGATTGCTGAAATTACAAACTGGAGAGCTGCTGAATAAAAAGCTAAATTACTCAAAAAACACAAATAATTGAAAAATGAAACGCAACTGCAAATTTTCTCAGAATATCACTCTCTATATCACACAAAAAGTTAATTGAAAGGTGAACAGCTCCTTTAAAGAATGAGCCTGGGCGGTGGTGAAGCAGCTGTGCCAGGGAAGGTGTGCCAGTGTCTGCAGAGGCAGTTGGGTTGTGGGTGATTATACAACCATTTTAGACTACAACAAGCTCTGACAAGAGTTCCTGACACAGCATTTTCTTAACAGATGCATGTGGGCATGAAATGGATAGCAGTGACATGCTCACTTAACTTAACCCTTCATAAACCGAAATGGCACAACTGCTTCAAAAGGGTTGAGTGCTCCATAGCTATGCAATTTCATTCCTCTTGTATGTTGTAAAATATCCAGGTATGAAAGACTGTATTTACAGTATATAGTGCTAGTAAATGCAGAGCAGCATGCCGGAACAGAAACATTAGGGAGGTGAGTCAGTGCCAAACAGGGTCGGACTGGGGGGCCCGAAGGCCCACCGTGGCTACTGCCGGCGTGTTCGGCGCGTCTCTGCGATGGTCTGTGTGCTGTGTCTCTGCGCACGGCTCCGTATTTATACACATGCCACCGGCACCTTGGTTGTGCGAACAAAATTTTTTTTGTTACCGATAAAGGGGTTTGTGGAGTTAAGAGGCAAATATGGGTACAGACCCGAGCCAACAGGGCCCACAAGAGCCATTGGTCCACAAGGTTTTTTCCCAGTGTCCCGCCGGCCCAGTCCGACACTGGTGCCATAAGTACAAATATATTTAGTTACAAAGATTATGAGGCTGATTTATTTAATATCAAACTGGGGAATCCCAGTAGTTTAATACGCTGCTCTATTTTCAAGTCTTTCCAGACAGAACGATTTCAAAGAGTCGACACATTTATCAAACCTTATACCTGAGTCAGTTCATCATAATACGTCCGACTGCACTGACCAATTAAAAGTAATTCAGCTTTGCAGGCTGGTAGAAGTAGCACTGAGCACTATAACCTGTTGGAATCTCCCCATACATATTGTATTTATTACCAATGGGGGATTATAAATCAGCCCCTTTTTGCCATGTGTTAATAGATATAGGAGGGAAGAGGTCCCTGGCATGCAGAGCTTACAGTCTAAGTGCTTGATCAAATACCTACCGCTCATTTACCAATATAATATTTTCTAAATTGTAGCAGATTGTTAAAAACTGCTGGTTGCTGGTAGCAATAGTATGTTGTACATAGAAGGCATTTGAGAAACTTTGCAGCAAATTCTGAGAGACCTGCAGAATAATGGAAAACATAATAATAGACTATGGTATTATGTCTTATGTCTGCCTTTTTATGTTTTATAATATGACACATTTTTGCTAAGCAGGTAATAGTTATATGTAATCAAGAGATATAGATTCTCCAGTGTTTGTTGACATTAAGTAACTGATTGTTGTCTGGGTTACAGTAGGTCACCAATTTCTATGAGAGGTTACCATAGGTCACCATGGATTACTATCATGACATCACAGTGAGAGGTTACCGTAGTAACACCATTGTGATGTAATCTGTGTGAAAGTAGGTCACCATTATGACATCATAGTATTAAATCAAGCTGTAGATCAACCCTGTACTATCTGGCCACTTTGTGTTTCTCAGTTGAAAGTACTAGACGTATCTTTTCTGAAAGCACAAAACAAAATAACAAGATCAAAATTTTTATATATCTATTATTTATAATTTCTATAATTTCTATTATTTCTATAATTTCTATTATTTCTAATTACTGAATTTGAACAGACTAATGGTGAGTGACTCTGTCCTGTTAAATCTGACCTGTTATTTGTCCTTTTTTTGTGATTCCACTGTTTATGTGTTTTAGGTTTATATATACAAAATTAGTTAAGACAATGGTTGTTTGCAATCAAATTTACTTTAATACTGATTTAAATTTTCCATTATTTTCTGTTGGGATGCACCAAATCCACTATTTTGGATTCAGTCGAACCCCAGAATCCTTCATGAAAGATTAGGGCAAATACTGTACCGAACCTGAATTTGCATATGCAAATTAGGGGTGGGAAGGGGAAAACATTTTTTAATTTCTTGTTTGTGATAAAAAGTCATGTGATTTCCCTCCCTGCCCCTAATTTGCATATGCAAATATAAGGATTAATTTTATCTTAGTTGGGATCAAGTACAAGCTACTGTTTTATTATTACAGAGAAAAAGGAAATCATTTTTAAAAATTTGGATTATTTGGATAAAATGGAGTCCGTAATTCTGAGCTTTCTGGATATCGGGTTTCCGGATAAGGGATCCTATACCTGTATTTAGAACCAGGTTAAGGCTTGTTATTGATACCTTATATGAACACTAACATGTTTTTTCACTTTTCTCTTATGCAGCAAAAATCGAATATGAATACGAAATTTCATTTGTATTTAATTCAATGCACAATCATAGGACTCTGTCTACTATGTAATTATCCCGCATCTGGTAAGTAGAACAATATCAACTGCCGTTAATAGCAACTTGTTTGATCTGATCTGAATGATATATTTGGGATACAGATTTTTTTCTAAAAATTCCACTTCATTTATATTGGTTCCAAATACCTATGGTATATAAAGGGCAGGTATAGTTAGAGAATATACTGTAGAATGGCCTCAGTGGTGTAACTACAGTAGCATGTGCCAGGTGCAGAATTTGTACTCGTCCAGCCCCCCATCTCCCCCTGGGATATACACAATTTAAAGGAGAATTCAACCTGTAATAAAAAAAAATCAAAACAAAAAAGTCAGACAGCGCACACCCAATTTAGCAAAAGTAATGTGCAGTACTTACAGGACTCCCCAATAGTCACCAAGGGTAAAGAATGTTCCAAAGGGTGAAGACTGCACACTCAGAAATTGAAAAAATATATTTATTCCATCATGTAAATAATACAAAACATAAAGGCCCCAATTATTATAGGCCTATATTTATGGGGCCTTTTTGTTTTGTATTATTTACTTGATGGAATAAATATAATCAATTTCTGAGTGTGCAGTCTTTACCTTTGGAACATCCTGTAATAAAAAAAACCCTCCCCCCTACCCTGGGTAGATCCCCCCCCCCGGGCAAATACCATTCATTTTTTTACTCACCCCTCCGTGCAAATTCTGGCCTCAGAGTTCACGGCAGCCATCTTCTTCTCCGGTAATCGTAGTGTCTTGATGGCATTTTAGGCACATGCGCAGTTGGAGTAAATTTCCAATCCCAAACAACTGTGCATGCGACGAAAGTCACGAAAATTTCCAAAAACGTTTTTGTCATTTTTCGTGACTTTCGGCGCATTTACAGTGGTTCGGGACCGGAAATTTACTCCAACTGCGCCTGTGCCAAAACTTCCAAAAATGACAGAACAAGAAGATGGCTACTGTGAATTCAGAGTCCAGAATCTGCACGGAGGGGTGAGTAAAAAATTAGGGGCATTTGCCTGGGGGCAGATAGGCTGGGGGAGGAGGGAGGGGGGTCTACTCAGGGTAGGGGGATGGGTTTTTTTTTATTTTGGGTTGAATTCTCCTTTAATAGCCCAATTCCTCACTATGGGGTATATTTAGCAAAGAGTGAAGTTAATAATGAAGTTCCACCACTAGAGTGAAATTCCGCCACTTCCCATTCATTTCTATGGAGTTTTTAAAGGCGTATTTATCAAAGGGTGAAATTTCACTTTCACCCATTGATAAATACGCATTTCAAAATCCCATAGAAATGAATGGAGAGCTGCGGAATTTCACTCTAGTGGCGCAATTTCACTCTTTGATAAATTTACCCCTAGGACTTGCAGAGCTCAGCCTTTATAAATGTACAAACCATATAGACAAGTTGTGATATTAAAGCTAATGCATCTTAAACATGAGTATATTGGTATGTGTATAAATGTGACTGGCATGCATTTTAATTGTTTATAGAAAGGAGACAATGAGTATGAATGTAGCTTTCCATGGCCTATTTGAATCTGATTTTATTTATGTGTGCATAAAAGTAATTTGTAATTATTTTTCATTTATGTATGTTTTTTTTTGGCAGCGGTGAATGAAACTTATGTGGACAGTATGGTTAATGGAGGTGACATTATAGGGAACTTGCAAGAGGAGAATGGAAACAATACAACGAAAAATGTGTTCCTCATTAAATACAGTTATGCAGCACTTATTATAACAATAGCTGCTGTGATAGTTGCAGTTCCAGCAGCAGTTGGATGGTAAGTCTTTTCTTTTAAACTAACACATTATTATACATATATATATATGATTTGGATTTTAAAAAATTCAAATTTCAAGCTAATTTTTGTGTACTTCGACTAGGGAATACCCCAAATTCGATTAGAATTTGAAGAAAATTCGAAAATTTGAATAATCAAAATTTATCATGTACTGACTTCGACCATTTGAAATCTAAAACCTGTTGAATTGCTGTTTTAGCCTACAACCAATTTGGAGTCAATTGGTGGACTTTTAAAAATCAAATTTTTTTGGAAAAACTTTGAACCAGATGGAATGCGCTATTACCTCGAATCACACGATTTGAATTCGGTTGAAAACTGAACTATTTGATTGAAAACAAAAATTTGATTTCATTTCGGTTGGTGTTTCAAATTCAAAATTCGACCCTTGATAAATCTGCCCCTGACTGATGTAGCTAGATTAATTAAAAGCTGATGTCATCACTGCTATGTTTAATAATTGTGGAGATCACAGTTTCTTACTAGACCCCCCCTTCTGTCATGCTCTTTGTACAATTATATCTTCTGCTTCTAAACATATGCTTCTGACTATGTCAGTATATTATTTGGGTTGATAGAACCTCTGAACGTGATCATCTCAACAATCTGTTCCCTTCCCTTGTGCAGGTGTCTGTATTACAGATTAAGGAAGAAGATGCTAAGAAATGATGAAGAAAGAGTAATGAAGAATCCACAGCCAGCAATGGAGAATCCAAAGCCAAAAAAACGTTTTCTTAACATATTCAGGCTTCTGTATAACAGAGTAAAGAGAAGGAAGACTATGTATGATGAGGAAAGTGTAATAGAGAAATCGCAGACTAAGCCTACACCCTCTCAATCCAAATCTACTACAAGGTTTGTATCCCCCCAAACTAGTTTTTTTTTTCTCTTCAGGTGGTTTTGTTACATTTATTTTCTGTTTAAATAAAAGATATGAGGGTACAGCTTTTTGTTAAAAAAAATAAAATAAAAATGTTTCTTGCATACAAGTGGCTGTTGCCTTGGTGCTTATGTTAGATCTTGGCAATTAACATATAGGCAATTAAAATGGAAAATATACTTCCAAAAAATATCATGCTTTCCATTTTTCAGTTAAATATTTTACCTATTAGTTAAGATCCCCACTACCTATTACTTTTAGTTTGGGCTCATCCTGTAACTTTATTTGAATTACATTTTTGAATTAAATTTTAATTACAGTATAAATTATTGATTCAACATTTATAAATTATTATTGGGTGAAATGTTTTGCTTATGACACCAAGTAAAATGTAGTTACATATTTGTTTATTTCTTCTCTTTGTTCAGAAATAAAGACAAAAGGAAGAAGAAGAGGAAAATGAAGGGTTCTGTGAGTAAACCTGTAGGGGAGGCAGTTGAAATGCCTTCTATAAAACAAGATACAAATGACCCAGTACAATCTGGGCTAATCCCACAAACACCTGCACTGCCTAAAGAGTAAGTTTAAGTCTAAAGTATGCTTTTTGTTTTATGATGTAAGAATTGATTCTTAGGGGCTGATTTAATAATGCTTAAGACTTTGGGCTCAAGCTGATGGCTTTTAAAACCATGCATGACTTCCCAAGTTCTTTTATGGTATCTGCATTTGAATAACATCGGCTTCCTGGTGATCAGGTTTTTTCCCCTAACAAAAAAAGCTTGGAATTTTGAGCTTTTAATTTTTTTGGACAACCTCCCTCAGGGAAAAGAAACTGATTGGTAGAAAGCTGAGTTATTTGAATACAGGAGCCACATAAGGGTTTGGGAACTTGTGTGGTTTTAGTAGCCGAACACTCAGCCCAAAGACTTGGGCATTAATAATTGAAGAGATCAATATGCTAGGTTACTTTCTGGATTCCTGAATTTAATCTATAATAAATCTATCCTTATATCTATATAATAATAGTTTTAAATTGCTAAAAAGTGTGTCCTGCATTTTTGTAGGTAATGCAGAGGACTCTTTATTTAGATTTTATAATATATTATAGAATTCTGTAAAGGTGTCTGAGATACATTAAACCATAGTTTGTGGTTAACCCTAGAGTTTTAAATCCTGAAAAAAATATGATCAAAGAAATGTATTCTTGTTATATTGCCCACTTGTTATCTTAAAAAGCATTAGATTTATGCCAGAGATATGGGCCCTCTTGTATTTGTGATCTGGTATTTTATTTCTTCCTTTGAATTTGTTTTTAGATGAGGGCTGTGCCCTTTAAAAAACCTTCAAAGGCTACTTTGATTTCTCTCTCTCTCTCTCAAGATCTCTATATCAATCAATATATCTGTTTATTTTTTCTCTATGTTCAGAAATAAAGACAAGAGGACGAAGAAGAAGATGAAGAGTTCTGTGAATAAATCTGTAGGGGAGGCAGTTGAAATGCCTTCCATAAAACAAGATACAGATGACCCAGTAGATTCTGGGCTAATCCCACAAACACCTGCACTGCCTAAAGAGTAAGTTTAAGTCTAAGTCTAAAGTATGCTTTTTGTTTTATGATGTAAGAATTGATTTTTAGGGGCTGATTTAACAATGCTTGAGACTTTGGGCTCAAGCTGTTGGCTACTAAAACCATGCATGACTTCCTAAGTTCTTTTATGGTTTCTGCATTTGAAACTCTCGGCTTCCTGGTGATCAGGATTTTCTCCCCTAACAAAGAAAGCTTGAAAGGTTTGAGCTGGTGAGCTCTTATTTTTTTTTAACAACCTTCCTCAGGGAAAAGAAAGAAGCCACATAAGGGTTTAGGAACTTGTTTGTGGTTTTAGGAGCCAATTGCTCAGCCCAAAGGCTTGAGCATTAATAATTGGGGAGATCAATTTGCTAGGTTAATTTCTGGATTCCTGAATTTTATCTATAGTAAAGCTGGCAATGCTTGCATCGACCTGACAGCAAGATCTGCAAAATGAAATATTTATATTAGATACATTTTTTGTTAATTCCCAGCTTACATATACCATCTATATGCCAAACTAATTTCTTGTTTGGTTCTGTTGAATAAATTAAAGGGTTGTGCCTTTTATAATTTCATGCCAAAAAAGGCTACTTTGACCTCTCTCTTTCGAGATCTCTCAAAAAGTAATAAAACATCCTTTTAAAAAACTTTTAATTTCTTCTGTTTGTGTAGAAATGTCTGTATCGCCAATGTAATAGAACCAGAACAGCCGTGCATGGTACCAGTCAAAGATTTATTTACAGAACAGCAATCTGTGCCACCAGACTCTGCTTCTAAAACTAAATATAAGAGGTAAGATTTTTGAGCTTTAACAAATTCATTTGAATTTGGTAAAAAATACAAATCAACGATTTGTGGGAGCAATTTGATTCTTACCTTTAAGTTTTTTTGGTTTTCCAGGATAGTAGTTTTGACATGGAAAGATGAGATCACAGATGAGGAAGATGATGAAGCATCTAGTGATCAAGTTGAAGAATCCCCAAAACAGATAGATATTCCAATGGATCTTAAATCTAACATACCAGAGGCACCAGCTAAAGATGTTTTGCCAATAATCAGCAAAAGCTCTCCTGAGCAGACATCAGAATGCCAGAAAGAGTCTCCAGTGCTTCCTCAACCTAACTTGTAAGTTTACACTGTTAAACCTTGTATTTTAAAATTTAATATTTGAATCTTTCGTAAGGATTCTTTATTATTTAAATATTTGGGGGCAGATTTATCACGGGTCGAAGTGAAAATCGAATAGTCCAAAATTTGAAAAAAATTAGACTATTCAAATATCAAAATTTATCATGTACTATCTCTTTAGAAACTTCAACCATTTGCCATCTAAAACCTGCCAAATTGCTGTTTTCGCCTATGGGGGACCTCCTAGAACCTATTTGGAGTAAAATCTAAGTTTTTTTGGGGCAAATCCTTTGATTCCAATTCGATCGAATGCACTAAAACTTCGATTCGAATGTAGTCTATATTAAGTTAATAACTTGGATTTTTGTAATAAATCTGCCCCTTAATGAATGAATGTTTCTAATAATACTGAAAATATCAGAATCCTATAAAGGCTGCAACTTTTGCACTGCATCTGTTGCATTTAAAGGAATACTCTTGTAATATATTAATATTTGGTACACTTAACACGAGCAAAACTAAACTTTTTATACTTCTGTTATTTAGGAGGCAAGCCATTAAACCTGAGGAGAAACCACTCCCAGTTCTAGAAACAGATAATCTGATGGATCGGTTAGCTGATTGTTGTAACAAGTTGATAGAAGTTTCATCTGGTCTTAAGTAAGTTTGATAACTCTTTCAATTCATAAAGCTTTAAATTGCACATAGGTAGCAAAAATCTCACACTACTGCATCTCTTTAAATACCATTAATTAAATTAAATACCATTAGCATCGCATGTTTGCAAGGTAGAATCCTTCGCTGCCGTTCCTATTTAGTGAACGAATGTATTGTTTTATTAATGGTTACAGGTTGTCTAAATACAAAGCACTGTAATAATTGCATCTATCACCCATCCCCTCTCATTGGCTTTAGTTAAAAACGCAGATTTTTTTAATAAATTTCAATTGGTCTTTTTTATTTGAATTTCAAAGTTATGGGAGTTCAAAAAAACTCCCATTTCTTCGAAATTCGACCCTTGATAACTCTGCCCCTTATGTAGCTTATTAAGATGTGTTTTAACACAAGAATAATACTCTAAAATATTTACAATTATTTCATTTTATTAGTGAGAGTATGGAAGGAGCACATGGTTCTACTATAATGCCAGATATGCTTCTAAAAATTAATTAATTTCTATTACCTGCACATTATAAACAAAAACACAGACCACAAACTGTCTTCTTAATGGCAGGATTTCATCAAATCTTATTAGCTTCTTAATAATAAAGTCATTACAGTTCTCAATCTATCAGCTCTTATTAGACAAAATCTCAGTGAAATCAAAGACTAATGCAACTACTTGATTTGGGGGTTAAAGTGGTGAATTTTAAAGTTACTTTCAGCATTTTCTAACTAATTGTTTTGTTTCAGGGAATGTCAGGCTTTATATGCTAAGAAACTAAAAGAAGCAGAAAATCTGTAGAGTCTCCTCAGCAAAAAACAGGGAGCCCCACAATGCTCATGAAACTCAAAATGTAAGTTTTTCAAATAGTGTACCTTAAATTAGAATATCATTGCTTATGGAATTATAACTATTGCAAATGTTATATAGTGAGAGGGTGATGTATGTTTGACTGTTTAAGCCAGGGGTCCCCAACCTTTTTTAACCGTGAGCAACATTCAGATGTAAAGAGTTGGGGAGCAACACAAGCTTGAACAATGTTCCTGGGTAGTGAAAAAATAAGGGCTGTGATTGGCTATTGGTAGCCCCTCAAAACCAAAACTTCTGTCCAAGTCTGGAATTGAAAAATAAGCACCTGCTTTGAGGAAACTGAGAGCAACATCCAAGGGGTTGGGGAGCAACATGTTGCTCACGAGCTACTGGTTTACATGTTATTTATAAGAATTTTTGGCATAACTTTGATCTTGTGGGTGGGAGCTGAAACTAGGATTATTGTTGCTACGAATGGGATAGATTTTTCTTGTAGTTGCAATACAATATGGAACTGTATATTCATTAACAGTCAGAATAGCGACCCACTGTTTAATATCTGTGACAGGTAAAGGTTTCATGGAAGAAAATCATTATTATATGTCATGGACTCAATTATATAATAACAACTACTAATAGAACTAGACTAATTGCCCTTTTCAAGATCAAACTCGTTATAGCTACATAGTCCAAAGCTTAAGGCATAGGATATTTTAGGTTAATTTTCAGTATATTTATACATATATATTGTTTTGTTTCAGCATGTTTAGCAGAAAAGCAAGTACAGAATGAAGACCGTTCTGTTTGCAACCAGAGTTAAAAGATATAGAGGTAGTTTAGAGATCAGTATACATGATGTATATGGCCACATGGAGGCCCGCAGGCCTACAGTCAGAGCCATACCATAGACAGACATCAAGGACCATTAAATCAAGGATGACGCGGAACCCTGGATATCCCAATGCGAATACTCTAGAAGGGGTGGGATGGTGTTTAGCAAGTGAAGAAATACAGGATTATGGGAGATAGTTCATAGTACAAGTTGATCCAGGGACTAGTCCGATTGCCATTTTGGAGTCAGGAAGGAATTTTTTCCTCCTCTGAGGGAAATTGGAGAGGCTTCAGATGGGGTTTTTCGCCTTCCTCTGGATCAACTGGCAGTTAGGCAGGTTAAAAAAAATTTAAAAGGTCAACCTAACTTACTTTGTTACTATTGATTGACATTGTGCAATTGCAGAGTAATCACAATTCAACATTTCACTTATATATGTATATCAATAAAATAAAAATGTTGAAGAAAGATACTTTTGCTTGTCGTGTATTTTTGAAATAACTTAACTAGTATTGGAAAATGTTATAAAAGTAACGTCATTATTCAGCTTGATGCATGGGCTGTTTTATTTACATGAAAGCATTATCATATAATTTAAACCCTCCTCTCAACCTGATTTGAGTCAAGCAAGGTGGGAAAAATGTGCTCAATGCCATGTTCCAGTCCAGAAAATCACACTAAGAGGCAAATTTACTAAGTGGCACATAACTAATTCACTAACATGCGAAGTTGCGTCCAGGACGCCAAACGCTGTCGAAGTTGCGCTAGCATTGGCTAATTTGCATACACATTACATTACACAAGCTCAGGAAAGAAAGAAAATAGAGTTGTTATAATGCCCTACACATTAGCCCAGTGTATAGTTTATGTGCCATATGTTAGGAAATGTAGGGGGGAAGCTGGTTCCCCCAAAAAATTTTACGCTCTTTTGCAGCCTATCACCCTGAAAAAAGGAAAAGATAGGAAGTCCTATCTACTGGTGGCGCAAGAGGTAACGTTCATTGAAATCCGCATCTTAGAGAATTTGCGCAGTTACTAACAGGGTATTCGTTTTTCTGATCGTATATAGATTTCAAGAGACTGACATCCAAGGTGCCAGGGATTATCTCCTTTACCAGATAATGTTTCAGTAATGAAGTTTAATTTCTTGATTCTGGCACACTTTTGCACATATATACACACACTCGCATATACAATTCACCATTTTTAGAGCTGTACACACCTGCACACACAAACCCCCGGGAGGCCCATTTGTCAAAGGTTGAGCTTTAGTAGCTTTATAGATTTTTAAACCATGATTAAAGGTCACACATCAGCCAATGAATGGACAGAGCTGTGTCTTTTACACATATATATCTTTTTGCAGACTCCGAATATCAGGACAGGGGGTCTGGCCCGGTGGAGGCCCATGAGGCTTGGGCCAGTCCAACCCTGTCTATTGTATATGTAGTTATGCCACTGATCTGTAGGACTCATTTAAAAACACAATCAAAAGTAGAAAACTCTTTGCAATGTGTGGCAAGCGTCAATGCAACCCACCCAAGTGCTCAGACTGATACAAGGGAGCTGTGGACATCAGCCTAGCCATGGTAGTAATTCAAAGTATTAAGACAGGTGTGCCCAGGTTGTCGATTGTGGTCTACCAGTAGATCCCAGCAATGTTCCTGGTAGACCACGACCTGCCTGGTTCAGAGAGGAGGGGACGTGGAAGAGTCTTGAAGGGCCCCGCCGCTCCCGTGATGCATATTTGCAATCTATAGGGACAGCACAAACAGGTCAATACATGTTTCCCACCTACAAGTTTCCCACGGCTGAAAGAACCAACCTGTTAATCTATGGAGTTGCAAACAAACACAGAAACATTAGCTTAGCCTCACAATCACAAATCAGCTGTTCCAAAACAACTTTGGGCTTGCGAGGTGCAAGCTGGGAAATGTAGTGTGAGAGAAAGAAGCCATTTGAGGAAACGACGAAATCCACAGAGTGGCGCAACTCTAGTTCAGCCAGTGGCCCATAAGGATTGTTGCTAAGGGTTATGAAATGAAAATCCTGTTGATAGTATGAGTAAGGGAGCGGTAACAGCCCTGCCACTAACATCCCCTCAGCTCGCTTCTCAGGGGGAGCTCAAGCTCAGCTTCACCTTGGCCCGGCACTTGCAGATTAGTTCCTGGGGCAGTTGCTATGGGATTATCATATTCTCACTCTGTGGAGACCCGGGAACTAGTGGAAAAGACTGGCTGTAAGTAGGAGCCTTTTCTGCCACTAGTGGCAGCCTCAGCCGAACCCCCAAATCCTTTGCGAAAGATTCAGCTGAATACCGAAAGCGAATGTGCATATGCAAATTAGGGGTGGGAAGGGGAAACTTTTTTTATTTCCTTGTTTTGTGACAAACAGTCACGTGATTTCCCTCCCTGCCCCTAATTTGCATATGTAAATCAGGATTCAGTTTGGCCAGGCAAAAGGATTCGGCCGAATCCGAATCCTGCTTCAGACAATAGATCAGGTACTTGTGAAACAGGGACTACTGACATCACTTCACTTTACAGTACAGCAGTAAAGAGTGGCTGCAGCTTATAAGGCTAGTGTGCCACATGGCACTTTCTCTGGTGTGAATATGCAGGCAGAGAAACTGCCAATTTGCTGGCTTCTGCCAATGACAGGTTTATCATCTGCCTGTCAGTACTCACAGGGGTGGATTCTGATGCACTTTTAAGTTAAGAAAGTAGTTCATATTTAAATAAACATTTAATATGATGCAGACTGATATTCAATAAATGAAGTCTATGGGAGACAGCCTTCCTGTAATTTGCAGCTTTCTGGATAACGGTTATGCAGATAATGTATCCCATACCTGTACTATAACAGATACAGAATTGAGAACAACTAACAAATGTAACCTACTAAAAGTTAATACAAAATTCAACTACTCAAAAAATATATACTTGCATTTCTATAAATTTAAATGGATTAAGGAACAATGATGTTTGAAAACAGTGGGGCTCAAGCATAAGCACTGGGCAAATTTGCACTTGGGTAGTAACCCATAGCAACTGTTAAGGTCATTGCCAAGTATAATAATGGATTGTCAAACGGCAGAAATACACATGCAATATTGCAGAGAGCAGAAAAGACACGGATGTATCTATTTGTTCTGCTTTGCCATATAGGTGAACAGATCCTTTATTTATAGGTCGAGAACTTACAGAATCCGCTAATGATTATGCTTTAAGGGGGATTAGGGTGGTTTCCCACAAAAACAATTAGAAGAGACTATTCAGTTTCAATAAAAGTAGGTATTGATTGACCGTTCACCTAGTTCTGTATAATGGGACCATCCTTGAACAGAGGCATAAGTTGTTTGTTTAAAGGAGAAGTCAAC
Source organism: Xenopus petersii (assembly GCA_038501925.1). Classification (NCBI taxonomy): domain Eukaryota; kingdom Metazoa; phylum Chordata; class Amphibia; order Anura; family Pipidae; genus Xenopus; species Xenopus petersii. The sequence continues at coordinate 211,975,122 of CM076672.1, read as the reverse complement.
CTGTACCGGGAAAAAAACCCTCCCCCCTCCCCTATGTAGCCCCCCCCCTGGCCTACCTGCCCTCCACGGGCAAATGCCCCTAACTTGTTACTTACCCCTCCTTCCAGGTCGTCTGCTGCAGAGTTCACGGGCGGCATCTTCTCCCGAGCGCTCTTCTTCCAGCTTTGACCAGCGTTTTTTGGCGCATTCGCAGTACAGGGCATTTACCCGTAAGGATCTTCTGCGCATGCGCCGAAAGTAACAGGCCTACACAGGGGAGGGGTTTTCCCCCGTACAGGTTGACTTCTCCTTTAAACTGATAGAAAGGATGGTGCTTAGTGTCATGCTGACATAGAATGTGGTTTCTGCTAATAGAGAAAAGACTTCGCTTAAAGTGGTATACAACCATGTATTAGATCAGGCATATATAAATAATACAATAAGAATAACCTTAAAATTTCCCACCTTTTGGTCACAACCATGACTAAAACAAATTAACCTACACTAAACTCACCTAAATGCAAATAACCGTATTGAGACTACTATGCTCTGAAGAGGGGCTAGGCCTGTCTTCAAAACCAAGAACTCATTCATGACCAGCAGAATTAAAACAACTACATGCTGGAGAATTCTTAATCCACCACAATCTGGTTAATTGCCTTACTAAAGTAAGTACTTCATTTTAAAAGAGTTGATATTGTAATATAACATATCTAATTCTACCAACACCCAAAAGATTCCATTTTGAAATTTTACGTTTAGTAAACGTAAGTCTCTTTATCCATGTTCCAGTGCCGTTTAGCAAAGATGGTTTGAACTCATTTATAGTAAAGGTATTGTCCCAAGTATAGTTCTTAGAAGTGATGAATCCTAGTGACAGGAACTAAGTATACTTGGATCTATCTCCATGATCACAGAATTATCAATAAAGTGTTCATTTAAAATCATCATAATCACACAAACATATTGCAAGAAAAACAAATGCCAAAATCTTCCTCATGCTCAGTTATCTATAGAAGTAAACAAATTATAATGTTAGAAACTACTTTTTAAAAAAAATTTCAGAGTCAGGAATCGTGACACTGTAGATATGTTTAGCATTAGGTTTTGTACTTTTAGAAATTATAAACACAGTAAGTTTATAAAGCGCATAAAATGATAGCAATATAATAAAAACCATGAACAAGAAAACACCAGCTTGCTTAAGTAAACTTCCAATAGAATTATTTATATTACCAAATTGTAAACCTTTAAAAGGGTTCCACCCCTTATTGCCTGTAAAAACATACATAGACCAATCATTATTATCCATGCGTCATTTAAACTTGTTTAATTAATTGTTTAATGGGTAGTAACACAGTGATTAGCTTTTTTACCAGCCAGCTGAAAGTTAAGCAGTCATCCATATCACAATATATGGCCCATGTGCCTTTCTCTCAAAAACACTACTTTCCTGCATAAGGTGCAAGACTGACAGTCAGGGAGTTTACTGATGAAACTGCGCCATGAAATCTACACCTGGTTTAATAAGATATTACAGAGCTCCATTTTGTACCTATAGAACCACCTGCCTTGACCCTAAAGGTTTATTCCCAACTGGTAACTTTACCGGTCCTCTAGAAACTGCTCAAATTGAACATATATTTATAAAAGCAAAATATGTAACAACTTCCATTTAATTTTCCAACATGGGTGCAAATTAGCATCCACATCTATATATTGTGTGCAAGTTCAGGTGCAGGTTATTTAAGGGAAATAATGGGAAATAGTACAGTGTTGGTGAAGAACATTATGGTTTATATTATATACATTTTGCACTTTGCCCGTCTTTAATAAATGAGCACTAGCTAGAGGCTGGAAGTCAGACTATTTAGAACAGTGTATAGTACCAACACAAAGAATACAGAATTATATGCATTTCTTATAATACAACATTAGTAAAGGTTTAGTGGTACTTTTACAGCTGCCTTTTGAAGGAGAAGTTTAACCTTTCCATGAATTTTTCATATGCCATAGGTGGGCCTGTTGTAAGCAAATTTTCCATTGGTATTCATTATTTATTTTGCACGCTTCTGCATTATTTGTCTTAATTTTCATAATCTTACTAGTCTGCCTGTTAAATGGGTTGTTCACCTTTAAATTGACTTTTAGTATGATGTAGAGCGTGATATTCTGAGACAATTTGCAATTGGTTTTCATTTTTTATTTGTGGTTTTTGAGTTATTTAGCTTTTTATTCAGCAGCTCTCCAGTTTGTCATCAGTCTGGTTGCTAGGGTTCAAATTGCCCCAGCAACCTTGCACTGATTTGAATGAGAAACTGGAATATGAGGAGACTGAATAGAAAGATGAGTAATAAAAAGTAGCAATAACAATACATTTGTTGCCTTATGAGCAATTGTTTTTTTTTTTTAGATGGGATCAGTGACCCCCATCTGAAAGTTGAAAAGAGACAACAGTGCAAGGCAAATAACTCAAAAATGATAACATATAAAAAGACCAATTGCAAAGTTGCTAGGAATCTTCTATAACATACTTTAAGTTTTTGAAAGTGAACCACCCCTTTAAAGGAATGGTTTAGTATAAAAATAAAAACTGGGTAAATATATAGGCTGTTTAAAATAAAAAATGTTCCTAATAAAGTTAAACAAAAATATAATGTATAAAAGGTTGGAGTCACTGGGCGTGTAACATAATAGCCAGAACACTACTAACAAAATGATGGTAAACCTTAAATTTGACTATTTGTATTTTGTTATTGCTTATTTTTCATTCACATTTATCATAATGCTCCATTGTGTGTTTTACAATTTAAATGAGCTGCACAGATTTCAAATACAATTGTGATGCTTCCTGTTACTAATTCATCTGTGAATTAATCAACTCCCTGTGCAGATTAAAATACATCACACTCAACTGGATTTACATTACAAACAAATATAAATCTATAATCATTGCAGTGTGTGTGACTCAAGGACGAAGAGTGTCTTTTACTTTGTCTCTTTCCTTCTGGTTTTCGTCTGTGTATTACCTCTGCCCTTTAATTAACTCCAGTTTTTAATTTTTTGAGAATTGATTTTTGATGTGGCCTAATGCAACTCACTATTCACGGTATGTTTTATTATACAGGTGTGTGGAATATGGTGAACACTTTATAAATATGTTTATTAATAGCAATAATAATGATAATAATAAAATACAGTAGGATACAATCAAGGGGATTTATTTTATTGTTTACAACATACTGTATAGCCATTTTAAACAAGACTCTATATTTGTGTGTCACATGACCGAAGTGATGGCAATGACATTACAATGATGTCATAGTCACGACAGACATTGTGACATCACAATGCACATTAAAGGCTTGAAGAAGGAATGTGAAATGTTAGCTCATTTCCATTTGGACTACAGAATAGAAATGATCAGAGAAATGTTTCTCTTTATTTTATTTCTAGTTTTGTTATTTAATCCTAACCAACACAGTATTGTAGGTAAGAATATTTTGTATGCAACATTAACCGCAATTTAGAGCTTTGATAATAGTCACTAGTTTAAATTTTAATAGTATACAGTCTAGAATATTACACACAGTCTATATATAGCTCTGTCACATGACAGACATTATGACATCACAATGCACACTCAAGGGCTGAAGGAGACACTCAAACTGTTAGTTCATTTCCAGTTGGACTAGTCATGGAAATGATCAGACCAAAATTTATCCTTATTTTATTTCTATTTTTCTTATTAAATACTAACCAACAACATATTATAGGTAAGCCATGTTTGTATGTGATATTAATGGGGATTTGGAGATTTTTTTACCAGTACTAGCTTTAATTTTAACAGTATAGAGTATAAAATATTATAACTTGTACAGATGCAGCCACTTTGGTTTGTCTGTTTGACACAGAATAACTAAACACAGATATCCCATTTATCTCATTTAACACAGAAAACCTCGTCACAACATCCCATCTAATTAAAGCATTCACCATTGTGAACAATGGAGCTTTGGTATGCTAATGAAAAGGTTAAATGCATTAAATGAGTTAAGATGACTTAAGATAACACAGTTTCTTCAATTACCCCTGAGTCATGACGCATTTAACTCACAAACCCAAGTGGCTTCATCTGTACCAATGATGTGTTATTGAAGAAAATTAGCTCTAGGCACATTAGCTTAAATTAACCTTAAAGTAATGTCTTCCTTTCTCACCCCGACAGAAGCAAAAAAAGCTGAACTTACAGATGCCTCAAATGCTTACACCAAGGATACTACAACTGGTAAGATATATGATCTTTTTAAATTCATTGCGTGCATATCTGCAGTGGAGTTTGCACTGTGATAGTAATATATTTTTCCCCCCTGATTCAAAAGCAGCTATGACATATGAAACAACCCTTGGTGATGATGATTATATTGGTGGTGATAATGATGATGTTTATATTGATGATGATACTGGTAAGATCTATGTTACAGTCAACAATCCTTCCCAAGACTGCTGGCTATGAACACACATATATACATTATAGATGGAGATATATATATATATTCCCAAGACTGCTGGCTATGAACACACATATACATTATAGATGGATATATATATATATATATATATATATATATATATATATATATATTATTTAATTATATTGAGACATGGATTTATTTTGTTTACGACATATAGCCATTTTTGTGTCACATGACCAAAGTGATGACAATGACATTACAATGATGTCATAGTCACATGAAAGACATTGTGACATCACAATGCACACTAAAGGATTGAAGAAGGAATGTGAAATGTTAGCTCATTTCCATTTGGACTACTGAATGGAAATGATCAGAGAAATGTTTCTCTTTATTTTATTTCTAGTTTTGTTATCTAATCCTAACCAACACAGTATTGTAGGTAAGAATATTTTGTATGCAACATTAACTGCAATTTAGAGCTTTGTTAGCAGTCACTAGTTTAAGTGTTCACAGTATAAAGTCTACAATATTACACACTGTCTATATATAGCTCTGTCACATGACAGACATTATGACATCACAATGCACAAGGGCTGAAGGAGACATTCAAACTGTTAGTTTATTTCCAGTTGGACTAGTCATGGAAATGATCAGACCAATGTTTTTCCTTATTTTATTTCTATTTTTCTTATTAAATACTAACCAACAACATATTATAGGTAAGCCATGTTTGTATTTAACATTAATGGGGATTTTTTTTTACGAGTACTAGTTTTAATTTTAACAGGATAGAGCATAAAATATTATAACATGTTCCAATGATGTGTTATTCAAGAACATTAGCTGTAGGCACATTTGCTTAAATTAAGCTTAAAGTAATGTCTTCCTTTCTCACCCCGGCAGAAGCAAAAAAAGCTGAACTTACAGATGCCTCAAATGCTTACACCAAGGATACTACAACTGGTAAGATCTATGATATTTTCAAATGAATTGCGTGCATATCTGCAGTGGAATTTGCACTGTGATAGTGATTTATTTTTCCCTCCTGATTCAGAAACAGCTATGACATATGAAACAACCCTTGGTGATGATGATTATATCGGTGGTGATGATGATGATGTTTATATTGATGATGATACTGGTAAGATCTATGTTACAGTCAACATTCCTTCCCAAGACTGCTGGCTATGAACACACATATATACATTATAGATGGAGATATATATATATATATATATATATATATATATATATATATATATATATATCTATCTATATATATATATATATATATATATATATATATATATATACACACACACACACACACATATTATTTCATTATATAGATACATAGTCTGGTCAAGTGGGTTTGGGCTAGTGCAGTCCCACTTTATATTGCAGCCATTGCTTATTGATAATATTTCTCCTGCCAACCCCCATATAATGATGTCAGAGAAAGGGGCGTGGTGGATGAGGGTATATAGATAAGGATGGCATGCAGGGTCATATGGGTTTCAGGTTGGGAGTAGATGAGTTAGGTGCAGGCAAGGGTTGGCTTTTTGTTGACCCGCACCTTCTTAAGGCTTATGGGTTTGATATTTCATGCACACTGGGGTGATTTATCCCAAACAAAGAATTATACAAGAAGTCAATTGTGATTAAAAAGCAAGAACAGTTCCCTCTGGCTCCAAATATCCACTACATTAGTCTCACTTAACAAATAGATTGATATTGGTTACTGTTTGTTACCTCCTTAAATAGATTAAAAAAAACACAATTAAATACATACTAGATATACTAAATTATTGATTAAATTATAAGGAGATGTTTTTTCTTTAAATTTCAGAAGCAACTGCTATTCCTGCTAGTGTAGATATTGAAGCATACTTTGATGATACTGGTAAGATCTGAATCTGAATTTTATTCTCCAAAGAATAACCCATTTTATGAATACATATATGGGATATTTTAGCCAAGAAGCTTGTAACCTGAACTTTTTGCATTTGCATATATGGAGCACCAGGCCTTACACATTAAAAAAAGTGTTTTTTTTTAAATTCAACACAAACTAATTAGATTTATAAGTGTTTCTCTCTATTTGCAGAAAAACAGAGAATCCTCATGCCACTGCTGATGACAGTGTACAGAAATATAATTTTTTTAAATATATTTTGCTTTGATTGAAACTATGCATGAGGGCCACTATTTTTTCTATTTTAAGAAAAAACTTGAATGGAAAAATCTTGAATCATTGAATTTGGGGTTAAAAACCCAAAAATGTAAAATTAATCCACAGGAAAAAAACTCGAATTGCTCAAATTAATCAAGCTTTCTAGCGAAACCCACATAAGAACTTTTTGACTGAAAACTACCTTCCAGAATTTTTCGGGATAACACAACTCGAACTTTGATTAGTAACCCCCTGTCATGTGTAATACTATACAATGCTACAAAACATTTTTTACCAAATTCATAAACAGTCAACTCTAGCTGAAGGTACAACCAAGTTTGTTCAGTCAAATTAATAATAGTATAATTTTGGATAAGAGCTTGAACAATTGCATTGTTTCATTTTAAAATGGATTCATTTTTATTTAATGCTCCTTCTTTTTAACCCCACATTTAGAAAACAGCAGAAGTGCAGACATTAAGGGGGTTGATGCAAAACTTCACCATAAAAACATTACTAAAAATGTTACCGAGGCTTACAGAAAAGACCACCATAATGTTACTACTACTACAGTTGCTACTACTATAGCTACTACTACAGAGACTACTACAGCTGATACAGAAGTTCACCCTAACGGTAAGTTTTACTATATACAGAAACCTTGACATACAATACCCTGCTTACTTAGAACATTATATTAAGGCACAGGTTTCATATTGTGAGGTCTACATATACAAGTTGTTTACACATATATATATATATATATATATATATATATATATAACAAGGACCGAAACGTTGGACATTGATGCAACAGAAATAAAAGAAACATTTTTTTATATGGGAGTGCTGGTTCTTTTGAACATTACGATATATATATCCCAACCGTGCACCCCGGCTGGATAAGCTACAACAGTTTGCCTTGGAGTGCTGATACTCACTGGATTGTGATATATATATATATATATATATATATATATTTTTTTTTTTTTTTTTTCTTTACTTATATTTGCTAATTTAATGGCACTTTTGTATTGCCTAGCACATTTCTAATTTATGATGAGATATCTAAACATACCCAAAGAATGGCAAATAAACTTGAATTGACAAAATATGTTACCCATTCCAAGACCTAAAAGAGAAATTTGTTTGTTTAAATGGAAACTGTGCTGCTTTGCTATACAGCAGGTAGACTTGAAGCCACATGCTTTTAGCGGTTAAGCTACAATTTTTAGCAGACGGTCACAGGATAGACATTCCGTGTTGTACATGAATCTTTTTCTTCACAAGCAATGTAACTTACATAATACAAATGCCCATTTCTTAATTGTAAGATACTGCTGGGACAGGCATCAGATATTTTCTTTTTTCTCTAATACAGGAAACCTTGAACTTATCTGTTTTCCGGATGAAGTGGAGCCTGCCAAGCCAGGTAAGATTTGAATTATACATATTAAGATATTTTGGCTGGCCCTTGCTTATATTATTAGTATGTAAACTGGAAGGTGCCTTTACATTCCAACCGTTATAGCAATAAATTGCAACGGCCTTATTCTGCATGCAAGTAGCTCCTTCTGTCTTATTTACTTTGCCCAATATATTACTTATACCATCATTTTTTAATTCAGCTTTTAATTAGTCTAACATGTGATCTTATTTATAGGTCCTGTCTTACAATGGCTTATCGATATAACAGCAGATGAAACAACGAGAGTGATAATTATTTTATGTTCAATCCTTTGTTCCACATTCCTTGGAGGTGTTCTGTACTTTGTTGCACAAAACTATTTACAACGTAAGACGTAAGTACTGTTTGCTTGACTGTTTGTAACATTACAGCCCCCTAAATTAAGTTTAACTCTGTACTTGTTCCCTTTTCTATTTCACAGTAAGTTTAACTCTGTACTTGTTCCCCTATCTAACAGTAAAAATATTGGAATAAGAGAGGCAGAAGAAGGCACGGCAGGCATTCAGAAAACAGAAGAAAGTATAAGCAAAGCCGTGAAGAAGACTCGAAAAAAGAAGAAAAAGAAGACAAAGAAAGCAACAAAGAAACCAATATTACGAGAAAATGAACCAGTTATTACCGCAACAAAATAAATCTCTCTAAAGGGATGAAAGTGCTTGTAATGAAAAAATGTAAACATATAAAGAAATATGTGGAAGAAGCCATTTAAGAAGGTTATATGTATACACAAGTATACGTCACAAAAGTACAATCGGTTTAACATATTTCTGTAGATATCTATAAGGGACCTCATCTCATCACCATATGTTTCAAAGTAATAGATCCCTTCTTATCCCTTTCAAACCAAAATTTTATCTTAATAAAATATATTTATTTAATATAATTGGTTTGTTTTTGCTTTCTTTTTTCCCCCCTATATTTGTGGGGGTTTAGATGATCACAATTTTATTTTGTTTACCAGCTTAGAGCATTACCAGGGGTAACTTTCTAATCCTGAATTTATTTTAAATTCTTTTTTGTAACATGATATAGAACTATAATGTAATATGTTTTAGTGCAACATTAACCAAAATTTCCAAGAGAGGGGTTGTGGCTGGGCTATGGAATATTTGCACCTAGACAGTAACCCATGGCAACTTATGAAATATTTACTTTCATTTTTCTACATACCACAAAGCTAAGCACTGGTTTCTATGGGTCACATGCCCTGGAACTTGCCCTGTGCAGGTAAAAAGATCCAGTCTGACTTCTCACAATAAGTAAATATTCACATTGCAAAATGGTTTCTTCTATATATGTGTAATTGTGTCCTTTCTATAGGGTATTAGATCCTTCATGAAGGTTAAGTCTCCATCCCTCTACTGAACATAGGATAGCCAGCTAAGGCCAAGTATGCCTTTGTGGACTCATTTACAATGGTAGGCCAGGGGCAAAGTGAAAAAAGGAGGCATAGGGAACCTCTGTTATTTACATGGTTAGATGTTTTTCAGTTCTCAGAACTTCATTGGCAGATGCCCTTTTTATAGATCATTCCTGACTCAAAGCCATGCATAACAATTGTCTTATACATACATAACGATGGTGATATTGTGGGTGTAAACCTCAAAAATAAAATGTTGCCTAATAAAAGGAAATGTCATTTTAAGCAATCACCTAATAAACATGAAGGGGCACATTTACTTAGCTCGAATGAAGGATTAGAATGAAAAATACTTCGAATTTTGAAGTATTTTTTTGACTACTTCGACCATCGAATTGGCTACTTTGACCTTCGACTACGACTTCGAATCGAACGATTCGAACTAAAAATCGTTCGACTATTCAATAGTCGAAGTACTGTCTCTTTAAAAAAAACTTTGACCACCTACTTCGCCACCTAAAACTTATCGAGCACCAATGATAGCCTATGGGGACCTTCCCCATAGGCTTTCTAGGCAATTTCTGATCGAAGGAAAATCGTTCGAACGATGGATTAAAATTCTTCGAATCGTTCGATCGAACGAAATGCGGTCAATCCTTCGACTTCGATATTCGAAGTCGAAGGATTTTACTTCAATGGTCGAATATCGAGGGTTAATTAACTCTCGATATTCGACCCATAGTAAATGTGCCCCGTAGAGTTGTGAAAAATATTCAATAGTTTGCTTATACAGGTATAGAACAATAGAATGCTTGGGACCTGGGGCTTTCCTTTTTCAGGGTGATAGGCTGAAAAAGAGCGTACATTTTTTTGGGGGGGTAACTGGCTTCCCCCCTATATTTCCTAACATATAGCTCAAACTATACAGTGGGCTCATGTGTAGGGCATTATAACAATTTTATTAAGGTTTCCCTGGCTTGTGTAGTGTATTTACTGCAACATATACGTCCATTCAACTTTAACTTCCCGCTGTAGAGGCAATGCTAGTGCAACTTCACTTTGCTTGGCGCAGTAACGCTAGCGCAACTTCGCCAGCGTTCAGCGCCCTGGACGCAACTTCAGATTTTTGTGAATTAGTGTTACCCTGGTGAATCTACGCCTGGCGAAGTGTTGCGCTGTGAGCGAAGCCGTCGCTGGCGAATTTTCAGATGTTCGTGAATTTGCCCCTATGTGAGATAGCCTTCCCATAATTTGGAGCTTTCCAGTTAATGGATTCCATACCTGTATTTAGTATGCAATATAGACAGTATTACATGCTTCACAGGGTTAATCAGCTGTATTCTGATATATAGTTTGAAAAATCATAACCAGCCAGGCAGAGAAGGGATGGAGAGATACTGCTTTTAATAGCAATTACATTTATCAACAACTTCAAAACCATAGGACATTCTGTATTAACTTATATTGGAAAGTTAATTAGGCAGGATTTTATTTTAAGGGTACACAATCCTATTGTCTTGTTCCATTAATTGCCACAGAGTTTTTTAACTGAACCAAACTCTTGCTCATTTATATAAGAAATGTCATCCAATAAGATTGGTCTAACTTATCTCAATACATTTGCAGCACACTTTGCTCAACTGCATCTAATTTCCAATAATGTCAAAAAATCTCCCCTCCTATATAAATGACAAAAAGTATTGAACAGGCATGAATATCCAGCCGATGCCTAATTGGAGAATTCTTTGCTTTCTTCACTACCTGTTTAAACTGATATCTTTGTAAAATGCGAACGACACCAGGAATATAGAAAAGGTCAACTGATCTGGATTGACAAACACTTTGTAAAATGCCTCAGGATTTGCTTAATTGGCTGCATAATTTTTGAACATGAGAACGTTTGTAACCAATTCTATTAGTTCCACTGCCGTAAGCAGAGTGAGTTGTACGTGCATACATGTATGTTTTACAAATGTGAGATATACATAATATATTTGAACTATTTTACAAGGAAATGTATATCAAGCTCAAATAATTCACTTCTATACATTGTCAGTGGAAGGGATACTGGCATAACTATAGAGCAGGGATCCCCAACCTTTTTTTTTTTTTTTACTGGTGAGGCACATTCAAATTTAAAAAGAATTAAAGGGCACCAATCATAACTACAATCATTTACTGAGTAAATACACAATGGGAAAGTTCAAGAAATCCGATTTTTAAAAGTTAGAATTGTTTGTATAATGTAAGTCAGAGGTGTCCAACCTTTTGGCTTCTCTGGGCCACATTGGAAAAAGAAAATATACAAACATTTTTGATTTGTAAAAGTAAAGAAAATACACAGAAAAGGAGTACCAGATGGAGCATACACTGGAATATGGGACATCTGGATATTAAATAGACCTATTATATTATTATGATGTTTCCTCGGGAACTGAGCGTTTCAAGCTGGGCCGCATTCATATCCATTCTGGGCCGCAGGTTGGACACCCCTGATGTAAATGATCAGCTCACTATTCCTTCTGCAAGATCTCCCCTATCTCCACTGCAGTTCTAGCTGAAGCAGGCATCTTGGATTTCATTGGCTCCTCCTACCTATATTTTCACAGCTTTTGAAATCTCACACATGCTCAGTTGAAATTCCTTGGTTGCTTAGCAACCCTTCTAAGCTATTTTTAAATAAGTCGAACCTCTGTGTTAACCGCCAACCCCACCCACTGACTGCGACCCGTCCGACCCTGCCCCCGCAAACCCCACCCCAGACCCTTGTAACAACAAAAAAAACAATTTTTTACAACGGTCCTCGGTCCAAAAAAGGTTGGGGACTGCTGCTCTACCTCATACTAAAAGTTATCTCAAAGCTAGACAACCCTTTTAAAGAGTTCCTTCTGCCATCCATTCTAGTTCAAGTTCATGTAGGAGGTGCTGCAGAGGTTAGGAAGAGAATATTCTTTTTAACCACCAACCTTTGTTCATCTACCCAAAAATATGCCTTGTGTGGATTCCAAGTGTCTTGATGATATCAGCAATCTGGCTGACTATCTGCAGTGGTTGTCCTTTCATTTATCTATATTGCCCTTTTGCTTTTTTTATTATGATAAACAAGTGCTATTTAATAATAATAATGTTTGTAGGGTTAGAGCAAATGCCAGCAGCAGCCAATATCTAATTATACTAAAGCATTAATCCCAGCTGTTAGTTGAAATGGATGTGTATCTATTAGAAGATGTCTCTTTTCATTGTATTGTTGTCCCTTGTTATATGAATAAATATATAGATATATACTAATATAGCAAAACTAATGCATCTGTAACACTTTAAATTCTAATTGTACATAGCCTACGTAAGATCGCCTGCCAAAGGCCATGATACATAAATTCATTCCTAAATGTATTGTAGAATTGCAATCTGTTATTAAATGTCATTTACAAAAGCTACTTTATGTGTTAAAGGTCAAGGAATTATCCCATGTGTCCTTTATATGATAATGTGGGAATTCAGTATACTTTATTTATATGAGCCTGTGATTTGAAATTATAGGACACGTACTTTTAACCCTATTTTAACTATAAATGTTGCATTTGTAACTCATGAGAGAAGCAAAGAACATATTGGGACTCATTGCCAAACACGTTGCATATTGCAATAACACACGACCAATCAACCACCATCTTATAAAATCCTACCACACTTATTATCATCAAACACTGAAGTTATTTGTGTCTGGCTATTCCACACCAAAGGACTGATATCCAGATTGATCCCACTGTAACAGACTTGTCATTATGACTATTACAGGTATCAGACCTGCTATCCAGAACGTTAGGGAACTTGGGGTTTTCCAGATAAATCTGTAATTTGCATCTCAATAGTTTAAGGGGGTTATTTATTATGGTTCTAGTTGTGTTTTCCAACAAAATAGAGCCACCAAAGATTTTGGTTAAAACTCACATTTTCAGGTTAACAAAAAACTAGATTTTTCAAGATTTATTATACCCCGACACTGGAAATAGCTTGAATCCTAAAACCTGTCGAGGTCATGTAGGAGTCAGTAGCAGAGGTCCCTTGAACCATTTGAAAATGTTAATACCATTGTGAGTTCATTCGAGGTATAAAAAAACTCTAACATTCGACCTTCGACAAATTTCCCCCCAATTTAAACAGTAAATAAACCCAATGGGATTGTTTTGCTTCCAATAAAGATTAATTATATCTCAGTTTGGATCAAATACAAGCTACTGTTTAATTACTAAGAGAAAAAGGAACTCGTTTTAAAAATGTGAATTATTTTCTTAAAATTGAGTCTATGGGAGATGGCCTTCCGGTAGTATGGAGCTTTTCGGATAAGGGGTTTCTGGATAACAGATCATTTACCTATAGTTACAACATGGCTGAAGGGCTCTGCTAGATATGTTTGTCATTTAAGTCCTTCTGACTTAAATCCGAGACAAGGGTTATGACAGACAACATGGGTTTAAAGTAGGGATGCACCGAATCCACTTTTTTGGATTCGGCCGAACCCCCGAATACTGAACCGAATCCGAACCCTAATTTGCATATTCCCACCCCTAATTTGCATATGCAAATTAGGGGTGGGAAGGTGAAAACATTTTTTACTTCCTTGTTTTCTGACAAAAAGTCACACAATTTCCCTCCCCGCCCCTAATTTGCATATGCAAATTAGGATTCGGTTCAGCTGGGCAGAAGGATTCGGCCGATCTGAAGCTTGCTGAAAAAGGCCGAATCCTGGCCGAATCCCGGATTCGGTGCATCCCTAGTTTAAAGGGGACATTCAGGGCAGGTGGTAGTTATATAATATCTAGAAGACAGTTTATAAGATACTAGCAAATGAATATATAACACAACTTGAGTGCAGCAGCTTAAAAAACTGAAATTCCAGGTTCGCACTACAGCACAGAAAGCATATCAATTTACATGAACCTTAGTACTTATGAAATATAAGCCCAGTTTTCAGGGTGCACCTCTACAGTGAGGGTCTCGGTACATGTAAATCTATTTTAGGGGGAAAACATAAATTGGTTTAAGATAATCCAAGTGAATATATTAACCACATCCATCTGTGGTCTTCTCAGGGGCGATCCTGGCCCCTCCACCGCCTGAGACAGCAGCAGTTGCTGCCGCCCCTCCTCCCCTGTGTACTTACCTTTTTGCGCCTGAGGGGGTCCACGAGGGCGGCAGAGAGGGCCAGTACGCTAGCGCAGAGAGCCTAACTGCTCTCTCTGTACTAGAAGAGCAGAGAAATTCAGCTCAGCAGAAATTCAGCTCTGAAAGTACAAGAAGCGGCATTTTTGCTGTCCCCGGGAACCTAGTGGGGTGCTACCGCCTGAGGCGACAGCCTCAACTAGCCTCATTGGCGAAGCACCGTTGGGTCTTCTTAAAGGGGATGTTCATCTCTGAGTTAACTTATAGTAGGATATAGAGAGTGATATTCTGAGACAATTTGCAATCGGTTTAAATTTATTATTATTTGTGGTTTTTGAGCTATTAAGCTTTTTATTCAGCAGCTCTCCAGTTTGCAATTTCATCAGTCTGGTTGCTAGGGTCCATTCTGTATGTTTATACGATAAACACACAGCAAATAAATCACTTCTGTATTCTTAAAGCCGTCACCAAATGTTGGTCGTCGCCAATAGGTGAACATGCAGTGACCTGTGCCCCTTCGTTATCGACCACCATTAATGTTTGCAAATGCAAAACCTATAGCATTAAAAACTGCTCCCAGCTTTATAAATGATAATAATATTAAAGAAGCAACCCCCTTAAGAGAGAAGAAAAAACTAGGGTATATTATACAGAGTGCTTGTGACCTCAACTACAATACCATTAAATATTAAAAAAACAAAACATCTATTTTATATCAGATTGGGGTTATGCTCAGTTGGTTAACATTGGTTACAAGGCTCTTTTCTATTATTAAGAAGGAACAATCAATACAGCAAAACTCACAATAATTTGTAGGATACAGTTAGGGCCATATTTATCAAGGGTCAAAATTCGAATTCAAAAAGACCAACCGAAATTAAGTCAAAGTTTTTTTTTGGTCGATAGAATAGGTCCATATTTGGCCAAAATAGAATTGTACGAATCGAAGGAATATCGTATTTGACCTAATTCGATTCAAAGTTTTTCCCCCAAAAAAAACTTCGATTTCTCAAAGTCCCCCATAGGCTAAAACGGCAATTCGGCAGGTTTTAGATGGCGAATGGTCGAAGTCGAATTTTTAAAGAGACAGTACATGATAAATTTCGATATTCAAATTGTTTCATTTTTTTCAAATTCAAATCAAATTTGGACTATTCCCTAGTCGAAGTACACAAAAAATAGCTTGAAATTCAAATTTTTTTCATTCGAAAAATTCACTTCAACCTTTGATAAATCTGCCCCTTAGTAATGGGTTTGTGGATAGTAGATGCTTGAACAATAACAACAGAGCCATTCAAGTTTGTTGATAAGGATAGACTTGGAGCACTATTTTTGTGGGTGGCAATACACATAGCTGAACCCACTCACTGATCATTTTTTTTTTAAGTCCGTAAGGCTGCTGCACACTCTGAATAAGAGTTATTGCCCTGATGCTAACAGTAGGAGCATATCAAATTTTAAAAAATGCTGTTGCACTCTAGGGGCTTATGCAATAAAAAAGCTTTATTGAATCGACATTTCAACCCTCAATGGGTTCTTTATCAAGATCTTGATAAAGACCCCATTGAGGGTCAAAACGTTGATTCAATAAAGCTTTTTTATTGCATAAGCCCCTGGAGTGCAACAGCATTTTTTCAAATTTTATATATATATATATATATATATATATATATATATATATATATATATATATATATATATATATATATATATATATATATATATATATATACACACACACACACTGTATATATATTTATGGGGTTATGTAATAAATGTCCTATAGCAACCAATCAGTAGGTAGCATTTACTGGTTTAAAATAAATCTTATTGGTTGCTATGAGTTAGTGATCCTAGGCACGTTTTGTGCCTTTTATTTCATATAGGGGTTTCCTCACTTTAGACCCTCTTGGTTTGAGGTCCCAGTTTTTCCAATTGTATTTGCACAGCAACTAGTCAAGAACCCCCTTCAGCCACAAAAATGCACGTTGCACAAATGTTACAAAAGTAATTAAACAATTGTACACACAATGTTTAAATTCTCTGTTAAATCTTCCATGTTTCTTACTAGAGCAATGTTTTAAAGAATAAGGAAACCATTTTGCAAAAAAAACCCTATCCCCCCACCCCAGGATGACCCCCCCCCCCGTGGAAATGCCCCATACTCCATACTTACCCCTCATCGCAGATTCTTCCAGCAGAGTTCCATGCATCCGTCTTCCGCGTCCTTGGTAAGCTGACTGGGAGATCGGCCATTTCCGTGTAATTCCGCTCATGCGTAGTTGTTGCAGACCGGCAACAAGGGATAAGTATGGAGCATTTCCCCAGGGGGTAGTTAGCATGGGGGGAGGTGGGAGGGGGTTAACGTGGGGTGAAGGTACGGGTTTTTTTGCAAAAGGGTTTCCTTCTCCTTTAAGGTCACCCAGTGGGACAGCAAATTAGTTATTGCTCTAATCCTAGCTAGTTAATACCCCAACAATAGGCTCAAGCCACGCCTTTGTAGAACCTAGCACCTAGTTGTGTTACATCCATCCATTCATCTGGATCTATCTGGCAGTGTATGTGTCCAGTCTAAAAATGTAGTCAAAGAAATCAGAGACAAAACCTTCCCATTCCCAGATGTAGACAGAGTTATCCTAAACTAACATTACATGCTATGTTATTTCTGCAATCAATTGGTTACAGTATTTGTATTTAAGCATGAATCTTTTAGTCTATTTATTATGTTAAATAATTTAGAACAGTTCAGAATAAACTGACTTTGTATAGAATACCTATTACTCCATCTTTACTAGTGACTCTAAAGCGGTAGTCAGTCTAATTGTATCTGTCCTCCCATTCTGCTGTGCCTTTTCATGTGCAATAGTAACATTATTAAATTGCCCCTGCTATTGATCTCTGCTGTATTATTGCATGTGGACTTAAAGGATTTGCTGGCGTGTCCTACATTTAATTACATTTCTCATACTTTCTCATTTCCGCCTGGATCATTTGGACCATCCCCTTTGATACATGGCATGGTATGAATATTTAAACAGTAAATGTGACATTTGTAAAAACCTCCAAAATGAACAGCGTGGATTTAGTCGATTATTAAAAAACAAAAAGCTACATTTGCAATTAAGAACTGGAAAGTCACAGTTTTGCATTGCATTGTGGATTGCTAAGGGGTTATTTATGAAAATCTGTTTTAAGTAAAAATAAGTCTGACCAAACTAGAATCCACGATTTGACTTTATTTATCATGGAAAAAACTCAAAATCAAATGCAGGAAAAAAAACTAAAATTAATTTTTTTTGGAAAGATTTTTTCGTGAGATCGCTCAAAACGCCCTATTTTTTGGGATTTTTCGCCGAAACTCAGCGCAGTCCATGATATCAAATTTGAAACGGGACCTTTGCCATTGACTTTTACAGGAACCCGACAGCTTGGAGATGGAGTATTTTTGGATTCTGATATTTAGCAGCCTCAGGGTATAAAGAAAAAATAATTTAAAAAAAATACAGGATTTTTTCCCACTAAAAATTTAATTTTATAGTAAAAAAAAAACCTCTTATGTTTTGAGTTGTTGGCATTCTGACTTTAATAAATAATCCCCTTAGTGTTAGAGAGACAAGAGGAAGGAGGTCACTGCTCCATAAAGCTTACAATCTAAGTGGGTGGGTAACTTAGAGACGCAAATAGGAGGAAAATATATACTGAATTTTACAGTGGTTGTGACTGCATCATAAATGCCAGGACTGAATAAAATGTTGTTTGCGGGCTCCATGAAGTACTATTTAAGTTTATTGTTGAAGAGACTGAGGGGAAATTCTCTCAGGAGGAATTCAGGGATGGCATTATAAATTTAAGGAGCAGAAAGTGTTAGTGGGTGGTGCGATTAGGTGGTGGGTCTGAGACGAACACTGGAGTCAGCCATGACTGTATGGAGACATAAGAGAAGAGATGTTGTAAGCTGCAGAGGAATGAATATTTTTGAAACCCATGAGAAGGAGTTTATAAGTTATTTCTTGCTTAATGGGAAGTCAAAATAAGGAGTTCAGCAAAGGAGAAACATATTCTCTTAGATGAGGAGAGAAGGGTTCTAGCAGCATAATTTAAGACAGAGGGGGAGAGAGCGGAGTTTGGAGGCCACTTATTAGCAGGTTGCAGTAAAAGAGGTGGGACAGGATGAAGGTATGGATGGAAGTATCCCAAACTCCTCCAAAATAGTTTGTAGTTTGTTTACATATGTAGCCTTATTCTACTACTGTGGGAAGTCCTTAACTGATTTGCCTTTTTGTTACTATAGTAGTCCTTTGTCTCTACTTTATGAGAGCAAGCAAACCAATAGATTGGTGTGCCATCACCAGGGGTCATGACAGACTATGCTGTAATACCATTCCCTGGGAAATGTCCTGAACTGCAATCACAACTCTTAGAAGTGGCTGAAAGGTTTATTTATAGGGAAGATAGACTTTAGAATAGCTGTAGTGCTGGTAGCCAAGATTGACTTCACACAGGCATAGAGAGTTTTTGATCTCTGACCTGTTGGGGGACCCTTGCTGAGGTGGCAGTTTCTTGATAAGAAACTGATAAGAACTCCCTTTGCATTTCCGTGCCCTGAAAAGAGCACGCTTTGGTCTTCAGAGCCCTGATAAGGGCTCCCTTTTTTCCCCCATCCTTAGAGAGCACACTTTTCTGGCACTAGGACTCCCTATTTAAGCTGGCTATAGACTCAAAGATCCGCTTGTCGACATCGACAAACGAGCAGATCTTTCCCCGATGTGCCACTAAACGGCATGGCTATATCGGTGGTAATTGGAATGCTCGGGCATATGGGGAATGATCGAATTACGATACGCCAAGGGGTTCTGACGGGTCAGTCGGGTAAAAATCAAACCTTCCCGATCAATATCGTGGCTAGATATCGATCAGGAAGACCCGTCGGAAGCCCCCATACACGGGCAGATACGCTGTCAAATTGGTCTAAATGACAGATATTGGCAGCTTTATCTGCCAGTATATGGCCACCTTTACTTTTCACGTGTATTGAGCTCAGGCCTCTTACTCACTCCAATCTCTCTGCTTTCACTTAAGGCTAAGGCCACACTAGGCGATAGCGCCGCGATTTGACTCGCGGCGACTTTTCACCGCGACTTTTAATCCGCAATCGCTGGGGAAACTTTTGCGCTGGCGTCTATGGGGAATCGCGGCGTAAAAACACACGCGGCGATCTTTTTTCTATTGTCGCTCGAAATCGCCTAAGGCAATTTCGAGCGACAGTAGAAAAAAGATCGCCACGGGAATCGCGGCGTAAAACACACGCGGCGATCTTTTTTCTATTGTCGCTCGAAATCGCCTAAGGCAATTTCGAGCGACAGTAGAAAAAAGATCGCCACGTGTGTTTTTACGCCGCGATTCCCCATAGACGCCAGCGCAAAAGTTTCCCCAGCGATTGCGGATTAAAAGTCGCGGCGAAAAGTCGACGCGAGTCAAATCGCGGCGCTATCGCCTAGTGTGGCCCTAGCCTAAAGAAAATCTACTATTCCATTTTTTTTAAAATTACAATTAACTAATGGATCATTGGATATTGTCTCCCTCTCTGTCCCAATTGAATCAGGAGAGCTAGTTAAAAATTGTGATAATAAGCTGTATATAAATGGGCTGCTACCTCCCCCAACTTCAGCCTGTTTCTACAGATAAGGAGGAGTTCATTGTACATGGGGTTGGACTGTGATTGATAATGTAACTGACTGCCCTCTTCTCCCATAACTGCTCTGAAGAAACAAGGAGGTGGGATCAAGTGTGAAAGTTTAAATTATTTACAAATACAGCTATGGATTTCTTTTTCATTGAATAAATAGGGAGAAAGCATGTCCAACACAAGGTGAACTCATGTTAAACACAGGTGTATAATGGCCCTTTAATATGTTGGGCAGTATAATAATATTAATAATAAGCATTGCTCAAACAAATGTCAATAAGGTGATCCAAATGAGGCAGTGTAATCTTGTCCAAGCACATAAAACATTTGCCCAATCTGTGATGTCTGTTTAGCAGATGAGGTGTCAGGTATTACAGGCAAATAATCAGAACAGATCATTAGCTTTATCAGTGCACCAGCAGCAGTTATTTTGGTTTCAGTTACTCAAGCTTTGTTGTTGGGTGTAAATCCTCTCTGACTGACCAACAAGCTACATCAAATTAGGGTGTAATGTGCTGTAAATCAGCCAGGGTTTACTTTGCTATAAATTCTTAAAACTATAACAATGACATTGCCAGCCTCTATAGAAATATATGACATAAAACAGCTGCCATTTTAAGTACTAAATAACATAACTTTAATGTGCTCACACAGAACCCAACAACACACAGACAAACTAGGTTACATCAGCCAATGTGTCTTCTACTGCCAAATGAAAATTTCTGGCTTAGTAGGTTATACCCATATCATGGTGCTGGTGCCAGAAGTACAGAGAAATGAAATTAGTTCTGAATTACTTGATGCAGGTATTGAACCGTGGTCACATGAATAACAGAACTGTCAAATTTTTTGTGTTGTACACAGTGGCATTTTCTTTATTTCCACACTTTACGATAACAAAAGACTATCAATGAATAGTGCTACAAATGCTACACCATGGGGCGGATATATTAAGGGTCGAATTGAAAATTCGAATTTTCAAATTTTTTTTATGGTCAAAACTCTCAAATTCGACAAACTCGATTTGAGTTTTTTTTTTAAAAATTCAAATTAGGTTTTCGAAATTTATAATACTCTGGCCCTTAAAAAATCTGAATTCACTATTTGCCAGCTAAAGCCTGGTTATTTGTTGCATAAGTGAATGAGAGAGTTCCAGTGAGCAATTTTGAGTCTGGGTTCACAGGCTCACTTAATAACTGTACGTATGGTTCAGCTCAATCTAGTCAGTGGCTGACTCAGGATATGATTCAAAAAGCTTTAATACAAATTAATGTAAACAAGGCTCCAGGGCCTGATGGCATACACCCCCGGGTTCTAAGAGAGCTTAGTTCAGTTTTAGACCAGCCCTTATTTCTGATTTTCTCAGATTCACTGTCATCTGGTATGGTGCCTACGGATTGGAGAAAAGCTGATGTTATTCCAATATTTAAAAAGGGATTACGATCTCAGCCTGGCAATTATAGGCCAGTAAGCTTGACATCTGTGGTGGGCAAATTATTTGAAGGCTTGTTAAGGGATCACATTCAAAATTTTGTCCTAATGAATGGCATTATGAGCAACAATCAGCATGGCTTTATGAAGGATAGGTCATGTCAGACGAATTTGATTGCATTTTATGATGTGGTAAGTAAGATTCTGGATAGTGGGGGGGGCAGTAGATGTGATCTATTTGGATTTTGCCAAAGCGTTTGATACTGTGCCCCACAAACGACTGCTTTCTAAACTAAGGTCTGTTGGGCTTAATGAAGTCGTTTGTACATGGATAGGAAACTGGCTACAGGATCGGGTACAGAGGGTGGTTGTTAATGGGACATTCTCTACTTGGAGTAAGGTTCTTAGTGGGGTCCCCCAGGGCTCAGTATTGGGTCCACTTTTATTTAACTTGTTCATTAATGACTTAGGGGAGGATGTTGTAAGTAATGTATCAGTGTTTGCAGATGACACAAAATTATCCAGCCCAATTAATTCCATCCAGGATGTGGCATCCTTGCAACATGATCTTGATAAACTGGCAATCTGGGCAGCTAAGTGGCAAATGAGATTCAATGTTGATAAATGTAAAGTCATGCACCTGGGATGTAAAAATATCCAAGCCACTTATACCCTTAATGGGACTGCACTAGGCAAATCCATTATGGAAAAGGACCTTGGAGTCCTTGTAGATAATAAACTTGGTTGTAGCAAGCAATGCCAGTCAGCAGCATCAAGGGCAAATAAGGTCTTGAGCTGTATTAAAAGAGGCATAGAGTCAAGGGAGGAGGGGGTCATTCTTCCACTGTATAGAGCACTTGTAAGGCCCCATCTAGAATATGCCGTACAGTTTTGGTCTCCATCACTCAAACAGGACATTATTGTATTAGAGAGGGTACAGAGAAGGGCAACTAAGCTGGTAAACGGTATTGAAAATCTTAGCTATGAGGAAAGACTGGCCAAATTGGAGATGTTCACGCTGGAGAAGAGGCGCTTAAGGGGTGATATGATGACTATGTATAAATATATAAGGGGATCATATAATAATCTCTCTAATGCTTTATTTACCAGTAGGTCTTTCCAGCTGACACGAGGTCACCCATTCCGATTAGAAGAAAAGAGGTTCTGCCTAAATATTCGGAAGGGGTTTTTTACAGTGAGAGCTGTGAAGATGTGGAATTCTCTCCCTGAATCAGTTGTACAGGCTGATACATTAGATAGCTTTAAGAAAGGGTTGGATGGCTTTTTAGCAAGTAAGGGAATACAGGGTTATGGGAAATAACTCATAGTCCAAGTTGATCCAGGGACTAGTCCGATTGGCATTTTGGAGTCAGGAAGGAATTATTCCCCCTCTAAGGCAAATTGGAGAGGCTTCAGATGGGTTTTTTTTTGCCTTCCTCTGGATCAACTGGCAGATAGGTAGTTAATAAAAAAAAAAAAAGGTTGAACTCGATGGACATGTGTCTTTTTTTCAACCTTACTTACTATGTTACTATGTAAAACATTGCCTAGCAAGATCATAAAATAGGGAGCGACTGGAACAGTAGAATTAGACACCTACAGGCCCCTGGGCAAAATGTCCAACTGGGCCCCCTACCTCCCCCCCAAACTAAAAACCATTTCATACAGTACTGCTGCCCCCACCACCAGGACTATGAGCTAGAGTCCTGCGTGGAACCAATTTCTAAGACCTGGACCCAACCCTGCGACCCGAACCGCAACCCGCATATTTAGCCACTTTGATCCGCTAACCGTCCCGAACCCGCAACTGCCTTATCCGCAACCCCGCCGACCAATATCAAACAGGAAGTGACGGTGCTGCAAACCGGAATTGACATCACCAAAAGTGGGTGGGGAAAGAAACAAGTTTCGTAAAACTTTAAAAGGAGTAAAAAGTAGACAATATTACATAAGATAAGACATTTAGAAAACACCCGCGACCAGCGGGTATACCCGCACCTGAAAATCCTCCCCTCATTCCGTAGGGTATCAGATTTTTTTGCAGGTACCCGACCCGCTGCAGGACTCTACCATAAGCTACTTTGCAAAAACTTAAGGACATTTATCATTAGGGCTAAACTAGACAGAAGATTTTGATCAGATTTTTTGGTCACCTTTTATCTGAACGTGTCACGCAACAGCTTGAGATTTTGACGGATTTTGACGGATCCCCATAGCTATAATGCTAAGTCGGATCAGATAAATAGTCGGATGGTGTGTTTTGTTCATGCATCTACATCCGACACATATTTCAATGAGAAAAAAAGTTGTCAAACACCATTAGATTTTATCTCTTTGGATGAAGACACAGCATTCAGAGTTCGTATCCAACAGGTGTATCACATTGGATGGCAAATCTTCCATGTAGTTTACGCATCAGATTTTGTTGATCAGTCCCACTATATTTTGACCCCTGCAACTACATCCGACTTGTAGCATGCAAACTGTCGATCTGAAGCCATCCTATAAAATCTCCTGTGTAGTTTATCCCATTCTGTTAAAGGAGAAGGAAACCCCCTGGGCACAAAAACCCTCCCCTGTGTTGCTTCCCCTCCCTCCTCCCCCCTGGCCTACCTGTCCCGCTGGGCAAATGCCCCTAACTTGTTACTTACCCCTCTGCGCAAGTCCAGTCCACGGAGTTCACAGGCGCCATCTTCTTCCACATGATCTTCTTCCTGCTTTGACCGGCGTTTTGGCGCATGCACAGTAGGAGCATTTCGCTGGTACGGATCTACTGCGCATGCGCCAAAGTCATGAAGTTTTCGTGACATTTGGCGCATGTGCAGTAGATCCGTACTGGCGAAATGCTCCTACTGCGCATGCGCCGGTCAAAGCAGGAAGAAACTCCGTAGACTGGACCTGCGCCGAAGGGTAAGTAACAAGTTAGGGGCATTTGCCCAGTGGGACAGGTAGGCCAGGGTGGAGGAGGGAGGAAAATCAACACAGGGGAGGGGGGGGAGGGTTTTTGCGCCCAGGGGGTTTCCTTCTCCTTTAAAGGTTTACTGAACCACTGGGCTGGTAGTGTAGGTTTAGTATTCCCAATATAGTATTTCTAGCCATCAGTTATCCTTCATACAAACGCCATAGTTACAAGACAAAGGGCTGCTTGCTTTGCCCACAAACTCATTTCCTACAAATGATCTCTTACATATAATTTCCTCCTAGAAGGACAGAGAGACAATGACATATTTTGCACTTATAAAAAACATCCCAATTAACTGTACAGCTAATACACACTGAATGGGGTGAAACATTGTTCCAGGAATCCAAGCAACATTTCACTTGATGACAAATTGTAAGTGACTGGGGCATGAGCAGTAGTGGAGAAGAGTAGAAATAGCATGAAACCACCAACTTTAAATGTTGTACAATATGTCAGATAGAGCGGGCGATTTATCCCTACCATTCAATGATTTATAATGCCAGTTCTACATAAAAATGCTTTTAAATATTTTATTGGACTATGTGAAGATTTTGTCATAGGTCAGCAGGAAAATGTAACCCGGCGACATATTTTCATTTCTGAAGAACTACCGTTACGGACTCAATTTGATAATTACATTTAGTCCTTTGGTTCCTGGTGTCCGTTATAAAAGTATAATGGATAATAGGCTATGTCTTACATATGAAAACATTTTTTTTACATATTATTTGATGTAAAAACGCCATGATGTAGTTTAATAATTTACCATATTCATTGAATAATTTATCTTTAGCTAACAGAGCCATCTGCTGTCAACTTCTGCTTATTCAAAATTCCATGAACAGGTATAATCAAAAATGTATTATGCTTTTAGAAAGTCCGAACATACTTTCAGTATTATGGCATTGAAGTGGCATTAACATGGGGATCGCCCAACCTCAAAAACACTGTTTAATTAATAATAACTGTTTGGTCTATTATGTATCCTGAAAAAGTGTCAATGAAAGCAGCATGTCAAATTAAAAACTATCCGCAGGTCTATAAACACAGACTATTAGTTAGGGGATTTGGGAATTCCAGTCAGCTAATAAAAAAACAAAATCCCATGATGACTAATATGACAGATAAACTGTAGAAAATAGGTAATTACCATATAAAAGTATGTTTATTCTGAAGCCCAAAAGAATTCATACACTTGAATAAGTATATATGAAAAGCCTTCCTATCTATATTATGTCTTGAATAGGTGTATTCATCAATGGGAAACCAACAACTGGAAGTTCCAAGCTGAACTATACATTGGTTACCACCAACAAGTGCCATGTTTATTTTCAGGCAGATATTACCAATATCTACATTTCTTCACACCGCTTGTGTTTTTAGCAGGGTCTCATCTGTATCCCAGAGACAACACTCAGGACTTAACTATGTTTTATATGACATTGGAAATAAAAGCCATAATTACAGGTGTCAGCATTACCACCATAGAAAGCTGGACCAAAGCTATTATAGATTTGAGTGCGTTAGTAGACTATCATGTACCCGACTGATGTTTGAATAAATATTTTTGTCTATTTTACTCTTTGTGTTTGTGGCAATATGTAAGTGCCTGTCGGAAAATGTTGTTGTTTTTCACCTCAAGCTGCATGGTGTGGGAGCAAAAAAAAAAAAAAAAAACACCTGGACCCCATGTTAAAAATTGTCTTCTCATTGAAAGAATTGAAGCACCATAGCTAGAAACATGTTTGGGGAGGCACGCCTCTTAAAGAGTCTCTGCTTTTTTTTAGAAACACTTAATTAGACAAATTAGGAAAGTAGAACATCAGTCAAAAATATTCAGTGTATCTATGAATTTCACCTATCCATTAGTAATGGATACATTTTTATATGATTTGCTGAAGCCAAGTGAGACTCTGTAGAGTAAATCTTTTTCACTGCTATATTCTTTGCCTTTGCCCCTTGTAGCTTTCCTTTTTAATGCTGTCTGGCTTGACGTAATCCCTTATGAATGGCTGCTCATATCTAGATAATTCATAGAAGGCCATATTTACTAGTGATACATAGTTAATTTGGGTGAAAAACAACAGTTCATCTAGTTGAAAAGTTTAATACCCTCACACACACATATTTATAATAGTATGCTTATTCAAGCACCATATCCACTTTTAAAGACATTAAAGGAAAACTATAGCCCCTTAACAATGTAGTTCTCAATACAAATATATTACATAAAACAGCTCATATGTAAAACCCTACTTCATGTAAATAAACAATTTTCATAATAACATACCTGTATAGCTCCCAGAAAATGCTGGATAAGCAAAGGTATAAAAGGCATAGTAGATGTATGGTCAAATAACTCCCCAAAACTATTTTCTGAAATAAAATCACAATTTAATATACCCAATACTCAATGGTTAGCTTACCAGCAAATTAGAAGTGCCCTGCTCAGACAAAACAAAGCAAAACCTATTAGAGTAGCTACTTCTAAACTCATAGCAACCCTCCAGAAACCAAACCAAAAAGGTCTCTCTCTCTCGCTCTCTCTCTCCAGATATACAAAAAAATACAGGACTCACTGGTCAGGAATAAACCAGTTAAGAGAAGGGAGGCATGGGAAAGGGACCTACACTACTTAACTAAGAGCCCTAAGAGCCTCAAAACATGTATCAAACAACTATAATGACAGGTTGCTGCAACTGTATATGTTGCATAGAGCTTACTATACCAGAGTAAGGTTAAACAAAATGCACCCCAAAGTCTCGCCCATATGCTTAAGATGCGTATCACAACATGCCACCCTCTTACATACAATGTGGCAATGCTCTCAACTGCGGAAATATTGGGAAGAAATCCTAGCTCATCTGTCCAAGATAGTAGGTACAAAACTGCCTTTAGACCCTGGTCTATGTCTTTTGGGCATAGGCATTGGGGGAACAGGACCGCCATCAGAAATCGCAGGGCCGGCTAATCATGTAAGTGTGGCGTGGCCGGGCCCCCCTTACCCTCGGGGCCCCCTACAACTCTCCCCCGTCCCCCCCTGATGACGGCCCGAAAGAACATAGGCAGTTAATATCCAGAGCATTGTTCCAGGCTAGGCGACAAATCACACTTAACTGGAAAAGCAGCTCCCCACCCTCCGTTAAGCTCTGGCACCAGACAGTTACCTCAGTGGGAAACAATGAAAAGATCATCCTTACCAGAGAAGGACATTTCCCAGAAAGGTGGAGAAGCTGGCAGCCAGGGGCGTAACTATAGAGGAAGCAGACCCTGCGGTTGCAGGGGGGCCCAGGAGTGTAGGGTGCCCAGTGAGAGCCTAATTAATTAGCAATTTTAATATATCTTGGTAAAATAGGCCAACTTATAAATATTTTGGGGGCCTAAATTGAATTTGCTATGGGGCCCAGTAACAACTAGTTACGCCACTGCTGGCAGCTGTGGCTAGACACTACAATAGAGTGCTGATAGTGGAAGGGACTTTAAGCCACAAATAATGTAATATTGTGATAGGCAATTGCAAACGATGGCTGATTACTTTACCTTATGTACTTATAAAAATGTATTTTATTTTCTGCAATACTTGTGTATTTGGAAATGCTGACTATATGTAAATGTGATCCCTGATAAACTTGGCTTGAGCAAAAAAAATATATATACTTTTTTAGTAGTATGTGCCATTGGGTAATCATAAATAGAAAATTGACATTTTAAAAAATAAGGACCGCACGATTCACTGTGCACACAAACAAACCATACATGTTAGGTCACATGAGCCAATAAACAGAGTTGTGCCTTTTGCTTCTACACTTCTTCCTGTTACAGTAAGAGCTACAGTATTTCTGGTCAGGTGATCTCTGAGGCAGCACACAGACCATCACAAAATGGTTGCTCAAGGCAAGAGATGTAAAAGGGCAATATTTACTTAAAAATATATTCCAGTTTGGTAAGATTCTTTAATATGATATAAATCGGTTGATTAAATGTTCATTTTGGGGGTAAAGTTTTCCTTTAAGGAAATCAGCCATCACAACATCCCTGCATTCCACAACCTTGCTGCCCTCACTGAAAAGAGTCATTTGTGATGCTTCAAGTAAAAGTTTGGTTCCTCATGTATAGGGATAGTTTTTCTTCTAAATGAAAAAATTATCCCAGGCAATCTATCTATAATACAGCCACAAATATCCTGTACATTATATAATTATAAACTTACTAAGTGATGTCATCAGCTATAATTGTTGCTCAGAGATGAGACGAAACTTGTGTATCCTTCTTCGTGTCTTCATGTTGGGTCCTGAAATAATAAAAGAAGAACTATGTGAAAATGTTAAAATGAAATAAGCTTTATCTCTAACTGTAATCAGTTAAAACTGCTGTACTGTTATGGAAATTATTAAGTTTAAGGGGTTGTTCACCTTTAAATTAACTTTCAGTATAATGTAGAGATGCATATTCTAAAACAATTTGCAGTGGGTTTTCATTTTTTTATTATTTAAGGTTTTTGAGTTATTAAGCTTTTTATTCAGCAGCTCTCCAGTTTGCAGTTTCAGTAATCTGGTTGCTAGGGTTCAAATTCCCTTAGCAACCATGCACTGATTTGAATAAGAGACTGGAATATGAATGGGAGAGGGCCTGGATAGAAAGATGAGTAATTAAAAAGTAGCAATAACAATACATTTGTAACCAGAGTATTTGCTTTTTAGATGGGTCAGCGACACCCATTTAAAAGCAGCAAAGAGTCAGAAGAAAAAGGCAAATAACTATAAAAAATAAATAATGAAGACCAATTGAAAAGTTGCTTCAAATTGGCCATTCTATATCATACTAAAAGTTACCTTAAAGGTGAACCACCCCTTTAATCTTCACAACCCTCCCTCTTACCAATCTACCTCTCTCCATGCGTGTTTTGTGTTGGCCAACAGTTATTTCTAAAACATCATATAGACAAAGATAGCGCAAAACCAGTGTTGCATTATGGCAATTACACACCGAATCCACTATTTTGGATTCGGCCGAATCCTTTGCGAAAGATTCGGCCGAATACCGAACCAAATCCTAATTTGCATATGCAAATTAGGGATGGGAAGGGGAAAACTTTTTTTTCTTGCTTTTTTGTGAAAAAAAGTCACACAATTTCCCTCCCCGCTCCAAATTTGTATATGCAAATTACGGTTCGGATTCGGTTTTGCCAGGTAGAAGGATTCCTGCTGAAAAAGACCGCATCCTGGCCGAATCCCCGAACCAAATCCTGGATTTGATGCATCCCTGGTTGTGACAGCATGTTATCTGCATTACTGAGGTCCTGTTGATACACGCCCCATATAAAATAAATAGGGTATGTTAAATTCTACATACCCATGCATAAAATCACATATCAATACCTATGTGTAAGAGCCATTAGCACTAACTGTCTATCAAAATCTTCATGCAGAGAGACAGGTTGTTTGATTACATTATTACACTGTTGCCTGACAAATGTTATTTTTTGACAGCGCC
This sequence comes from Xenopus petersii, assembly GCA_038501925.1. Taxonomy (NCBI): domain Eukaryota; kingdom Metazoa; phylum Chordata; class Amphibia; order Anura; family Pipidae; genus Xenopus; species Xenopus petersii. The sequence continues at coordinate 211,944,929 of CM076672.1, read as the reverse complement.
ACTTTAAATATTTGCCCATTTTATTCTATGTTTCAGAAGTATTCAGGCTTGGTTGAAATGCATTAAATTGTTATGATTATTTCATTAAGAGATATGCTTTAGGCAATTTCATTTTATAAAACATTATTTTATATAATAAACGTCTTTTTTGTGACACTCTAAGATGTATTTTTTAAATAAAGCAAGGGAGAATCGTAATGAAATACACCTAAAAATGTAATGCAACATATGTTGCTGTAATTTGTCCAATAAAATACATATTTTGCAGCAACATGCCCAGTAGTTCTGAATATTTCATTATTTTAAACTTAATCAGCAAACCAATCCATCTTATTGCTCCAATAAAAATATATCCTAACCTTATACTCATGGGCCAACAATTTAGCATTTAAGATAATTTAAAACCATATTTCACAATTTCACCAGATAATGGCCGTGGGAGATTGTGTACTTAGTCGCATCCCACTAACATAGCTATTGAAAAGCAAAACCAGCCTATTGGGTTTATTTTAATATTTACATGATTTTCTAGTAGACCTTTAGAACCTGCGAGCAACATTCAGAAGTAAAAGGAGTTGGGGAGAAACACTTGTATGAAAAATGTTCCTGGGGTGCCAAATACGGGCTGTGATTAGCCATTTTGTAGCCCCTATGTGGATTGTCAACCTAAAGGAGACTTTGTTTGGCAGTACATCTGGTTTTATACAACCAAAACTTGCCTCCAAGCCTGGAATTCAAAAATAACCACCTACTTTGAGGCCACTGGGAGCAACATCCAAGGGGTTGGAGAGCAACATATTGCTCGGAAGCTACTGGTTGGGGATCACAGACTTAAGGTATGAAGATCCAAAGTATGGAAAAATTCCGTTATCCGGAAAACTCCAGATCCCAAGCACCTTGATCCCCCCATCTGCACAGTTGAAGTCTCTGCAGCACACAGCCCACACTCTCCCTAACTCTCACAAACATGTAAGTTTCTCTTCACTAACTGATTTCTGCTCAAATTCCCCAGCACAGGAAGATTGACAGAAGACAAAGCCAATAGGAGTTACGTTAGCTGCCAGTACAATGTGTGATGTCATATAAGGAAATGGAAGTGAACACTGTAGTTTTTGGGGGTCAGTGACTCCCTCCCAGCACAGGCTCCACATGGAACTGAATGATTAGTACAGGGAAACTTCTGAGGTTAATATCTCTTCAACTGTACTTTCCTGTTAACTATTTATATGGCAAAGTTTGTTCTATTAATGTGAGCGGTTATATTTGTCAATGTGTTGAACAACCCCTTTAATGTTTACATGATTTTCTAGTAACTTATGGTATGAAGATCCAAATTACATAAAGATCCCAGAACCCATGGTCCCGAGCTTTCTGTATAATAGGTCCCGTACCTGTATAGATATTTATCTTTTCCCCTCAGTTTAACCATTTAGTTAGCTGCTTATATATTTGAAAAGGTTATAACAATAAGTGCTTCTTAAGCAGTGCTATTTTCCAAATATACTCCCTCTCTCTTTTTTTCTTTTGCAGTCTGTATCCACTGTCAAATGTCATGATTGTCCAGATGCCGCCGATCTCTGTGTCAGTCCAATCACATCAATAGGTGCAGTGGTGCCCAATTCGGAAGGGACAGCAGGTAGGACAGAGCGGTACCCCGCAATCTATATGGAAGTGAGAAAAGCACATTTTAGCACAAGAATATTTAATGAACATGATTTTAGGAGCAACTCACTACAGGGAAAAACGCACGTTGCCCACCTTATATACAGTATAAGTTGTATGTTAAAAAGTTCAAAACTTAGATATAACTGAAACTCTAAATTACAGTCCTCCAATTGATTAGGGGTCTGAATCTCTCAATCAAAACACCCCCCTCATCCCTGGCTTATAATGGATAGCAGCTGAAAGCCCACTGGCATGGAGTTGCCTTCATTAGTTACTACATTAGTGATTAATCTAACACTTTTTGGAATATGGAACCTATTCCAGTACTAAGTCATTCTATCTCCACCAAGAAATGTAATGGTGGGGCTTTGTCTAAATAGGACTTATTTAGTACTGACCCAAAATGAATATCATTGATATGAACTGGCTTATCTCGGTTTGATAACACAAACCTTTGATTAAATTTATTGGTGGTGTTAACTTCACCAATGTTTTTTAGCCATGGAGAATACACTATATGTGCCATTAGCCTTAATGGCTCTGCTTTTACCGTTCATATGCTTTGCTCACCTTAGTACCCTGTCAGAATGACGAATGGAGGGTGTATCCCCCTGGTTTGGTGTGTTAAATAAATGGGGTAAGCTCCCCAACTGCATCTAATAGCATGTGTGCAGCTCCGTTCAAACTCTACTGCACTATAAGCTAAATCTTTACCATAAATTCTGCCTTATGAAGAAACCGTGGTGCCATGCCCTGAAGAATGCTGTTTATTATTTTCCTTTGGAATGTGTGCTTTTGAGTATATATTTATAGATATGTGTTTGTATCTTTGGCATGTTATACAGCATTGTATATTATTTTCTTTTGTTATCTTGACATACTCAATCTGCATAATATATTCTATTGTGTTTATGGAAAACTGAATAAAATTATTGAAAATAAAAAAAAAAAAAAAAAAAAAAAAGAATGCTGTTTAGATTTACCCCTAATCTATGCACCAGGATAGAGTCCTGCGCGGAACCGATTTGTTGAACCTGAACCACATACTTACCTGCATACATGCCCGCAAGTACCTTATCCACAACCCGATCCCGACCATCAAGAAACAGGAAGTGCTGTCAATGTAAACCGGAAGTGGCATCATCAGAAGGCGTGATCAGAAAAAAAGGAGTAAAACAGGAAGTGCTGTCATTGTAAATCGGAAGTGACATCAATAGAAGTAGGCGTTATCAGAAAAAGAGTAAAGCTCGCTATTGAGAAGACTGCGACCTGACCCACAAACCCGGAGAACCACTGACCTGCGTATATACCCGCTCCCGAAACTTCAACCTGCAACCCGCAGGGTACTGTAGGTCTTTGCGGGTAAACTGCGGGTACCCGATCCACTGCAGGACTCTACATCAGGACCCAACATTTGGAACGTCAACCATTGACTAACTAATGATCCAGTTTTACTTTTCCAGATTTCAAGTTTATAGCCTACAAAACTCCAGACATATCACAAAAAAATCAGTTCTACCATCTAAATTGCCAATTCAAAAAAAGTACTCATGTTCTGAAACTCTCAATGTGGAACTGTGTGAATCGCACAAATGTAATCATCATTGTAAGTGTTTCTTGTTAGCTAGAGATTGAAAATCAGCTAATGACCCCCCAACAACACTTATTTAAGGACAAGAATAATCTTCTAGAGAATTTGGAATCTTGTTCAAGTTACCTAAACAGTTTTTATTTCTTCTTAAGATTCTTTTTGGGATTATTGCATGATTGCGCCAGTATGATAAATGTTTATTTAATAAATTGATTGCTGTTTCATCACAACCATCTCTCTGTTTCATGCGTTATTCCCATAAGTCACCTGCGTAATCATCATGTTTATTTCTGCAGAATACACGATTTCAAGTAAAACCTTCTTATATAGCACTTTGTAATAATTACCCATATTTTAATTTGTTCTATCTTTATATAATAAAGAGTACTGTATGCTTTATGTGGAAATCAGCAAGAAAGACATTTATGTGAAGTTGAATAAAACCACTGACAAACCAAATACACAGCATAAAGTTTGCTAACACTTCATGAAGTTGCCTTAGACCTTGAGGTCAAGACAGGATCATACAAGGATCAACTGGAAACAGACATTAAATTTTCATTTTATTAGAATTACTACATTACCACATTCTCTATTGAAAATGAATCCTTGTCGCAAATTAAAACCAAATAATTTTTTAATAAGCCATATACCAGAAGGTTAACTAGAACCCACTGTGAACTTGGAAGCTGTCATTTTGATAATGAAATGTCAGTTCTGATTGTCAAAATACATATTAGCGTGCCAGATGTCTTTATCATGAAACAATCTCAATCTTTAAATAGCAATAGTATTCTGCTTGTAAACTTGTGGAGTACTGCCTCTAATCTTAATTATAGGGGTCATTTACTTACCGCAAGTGCTGTGTGCAAAGTTGCAATCGCCATGTTTTCTGGCCAAATCTTCACCTTAGAGGTTAGTGTTTTCAACCAGCTGCAGCTACAACAATGACAGCAAAATGTGATTGGTTGACATTAGATGGTAACATTTTTACCAGTGTTGGTAAATAATCCCTAGTAACTTTTACTAACTGTGCCCTGCAGCTGTTCTCCTTGTTGTTGGTGGGATACTATTGTGTCATACCTGACACCCATTTGATGTCATCTCTGATGTCAGTATAGAGAGTGGGTCAGGTATAGGTAGGAAAGTTCCTTCTCAACCTCAGGACAACCCTGGATGACATGGGGGTGGCTTAAGGTGGGTAATGGGACCTGTGTCTCACTAAACTTCAGAAAGCTGGCCTTGTTTTTATACATTGTAGATCTACTTTAGTCTATATCTATTTAAGCAATAAGGTTTACATGATACATATTAAAATAAATAGTGTGAACACATAACTCATCTTGTTCACAATCTAGAAGGCAGAAAACCATTAACCCAGATTTAATTAAAATTCTCTGCATTAATTGTCCTTAATTTGCCTCTCTGCCTTAGTTATAGGCCCTGACCTTGCAGGCTGTTGTAAGATGCCAGAGGACTCCAACCTTTTTTACCACTGAGCCACATTCAATTGTAAAACAGGATTTGTGTACTCACCGTTAAAGCTGTTTCTCTGTAGTCGAAAGGGGGACACAGGGAACGATGGGGTTAAGCTCCATCCTCCAGGAGGCAGGACACTTGAAGTAATTAAAGTGGGCGTGCCAGGTTAGGCTTAACCCCACACACTGTACGCAGACTTCAGTTTGTTCCAAAGCCGCTAATAGAATTACTAAACTTATAACAGGCAGAACTAGTAAACCAAGGAACTTATTCAGAAGACCGAAATATGGTCTGTAGCTCGTCACTGGGCGGAAAGCCCTGTGTCCCCCTTTCGACTACAGAGAAACAGATTTAACGGTGAGTACAAAAATCCTGTTTTCTCTGTCGTCTTTAGGGGGACACAGGGAACGATGGGGACTTACCAAAGCAGTCCCAAACAGCAGGGTGGGTGCGAGCGTAGACCGAAACTGTAGAATTATTTAATTACTGATTGCAACACCTTACGTCCGAGAGAGTCCTCGGCCGAGGAAAAGGTGTCAACTTTGTAAAACTTGGTAAATGTGTTAACAGATGACCAGGTAGCCGTCTTGCAGATCTGCTCCAAGGAAGCAGAGTTACGCCATGCCCAAGAAGCACCTACCGATCTAGTGGAATGAGCCCGGATACCCTCAGGCGGTGCTCTTCCCTTTGCAGTATATGCTTGCTTGATAGTCTCTCTAATCCAACGAGCAAGAGAAGTCTTAGAAGCTGATTGTCCTCTTTGAGGTCCAGAGGGAATCACAAACAATGACAGTGAAGTTCTGAATGCTTTTGAACGTTCAACGTACCAGCGAAGAGCTCTGACTACGTCAAGGTTGTGGATCCGGCGTTCCTTGTCGTTCTTAGGTTCCGGACAGAGGGAGGGAACTATAATCTCTTGATTCAGATGGAACTCCGAAACAACCTTCGGCAGGAAATGCGGAACTGTGCGCAGAACAGCCTTGTCTTTGTGAAAGATGAGACATGGAGAATAGCAAGACAGAGCGCTGAGTTCAGATACTCGTCTAGTAGAAGATATCGCCATCAGAAAGACAACTTTCCATGTCATCCATGTATCGGAAATTGAACCCAAGGGTTCAAAGGGAGGATCGAGTAGGGCTTCCGGCACCAAATTGAGATCCCATCCAGCTGTAGGTGGTCGGTATGGGGGTGCTACGTGAGCGACTCCCTGTAGAAAGGTGCGTATTGTTGAATTTCTTTGTAGCTTGAAACTTCCTTTCAGGAGCATCCCACTCATCTTGAATGATCCCCAGTAGCTGATCATGTTCTGGGAAACAGACTGTAGATTTATGCTGTCTTTTGAAAAGTGATTTTGTCTCCCCTGTTTTCGACTTTGGCGAAATGTTAAGTACGTCTAGTACCCCTTTAATAATACCCTCGACATCGTGAAGGCTATCCTTTTCCCTTGCCTCATCTTGTTCTTCTTGCTCATCCTCAGAAGAAGCAATAGATGCCGGTATTTCTCCCTCTGACTGGGAAGAACCCTGTTCAAGAGATGAATCCTCAGAAAAAACATGGGCAACAGAATCCGCTTTTTCGTCATCAAGACGTTTGCGCTTACCACCGGATTTGTGGTGAAATTTAACCAGCGCCTTTCCTAAATTATCAGCAATGGCTGGCAGGCCCTGAAGTGAAGCCAGTGACTGTGACAACTGTACTGCCCATAATGGAGGGAGTGGGTCTGCTGATGGGCCGTGAGAGGATTCCTGAGAAGTGCCTTGCACTGTATCTTCAGCCTGTATTTCTGGTGGGGCCCCAGAGACAATAGCTGCCCCCTGTCCCATGGTGCAAGCTCTGCAAAGCGACTCACCCTGTGCCCCCTGAAATTTTTGTTGGCACTTAGCACACACAAAAAAATTCACCTGTGCTGTGGGGACTCGTCCCCCCGCCCTGCTGAATAGCCCCCCTGGCCTACCTTCTGCCATCATATGTAGAGGGTGTGGGGTAGCCAACCTGTGCCGTCACCAAAAACAGAACGCCGCTCTGTGCAGTGCTGTTGAGCCGCGGGAAATGCACAAAATGGCCGCTGGAACGCACATGCATTCCACTCAGCGCGCGCGTGTAACCAGCCCGCCGAGGGAGAAGGAATCCGCCATTTGAGAAGCGCTGGAACGCATAGACGTTCCCTCACCGGATTCCTCCTATCCTCCCTCCACCCACGCCACTAAGGGAGCGGATGGATGGCGCAGTCTGTAAGATGAACGGCAAGAGGAGGCGGCGGGGGGGGATTAACGGAGGCAGAGTCATGCAGAATCCAAGCAGACATAGTGAACATATATTATATATACATATATATATATATATATATATATAGTCACTTACCCCCCCTCACACCGGCCAGACCCTCTGTGCTAGAATTAGGACAGGCATACGTCTGGGTGGTCTGTATAGACCTCAGGCTAGAGTTATGACCCCGGTGGATGTCCTCGCGTAGGGGGCTAACCATATAAAGTCAGGTAACCCTGCCTTAGGTTTCACCCCTGGTGTCAGTCACAGACTGACCGTAGATTTCTCTAAGAGGTAGAGGTGTCCATCCTCCAGGTAGCAGGACACTTGAAAAACTGAAGTCTGCGTACAGTGTGTGGGGTTAAGCCTAACCTGGCACGCCCACTTTAATTACTTCAAGTGTCCTGCCTCCTGGAGGATGGAGCTTAACCCCATCGTTCCCTGTGTCCCCCTAAAGACGACAGAGAAAAATAGTTTGGAAGCAACACAAGCACGAAAAAATTTCCTGGAGGGTGGCAAATATGTAGGGATGCACCGAATCCACTACTTTGGATTCGGCCGAACCCCGAATCCTTCGCGATAAATTTGTCCGAATAACGAACCGGAAGGGGGTGGGAAGGGGAAAACATTTTTTGCTTCCCTGTCCAGTTAGGCCAGGCAGAAGGATTCGGCCGAATCCTGCTCGAAAAGGCCGAATCCTGGATTTGGTGCATCCCTACAAATAAGGGCTCCAAACTTTTTTACCGAAGTCACATTCAATTGTAAAAATAGTTCGGGAGCAAGACAAGAATGAAAAAGTTCCTGGGGCGTGCCAAATAAGGTCTCTGATTGGCTATTTGGTAACAGGGACAGTCTAAAGAGGCTTGCCCCCGAAACTTGCCCCCAAAACTTGCATTCAAAAATACGCACCTGCTTTGAGGCCACCTAGGACCAGGTGTCTTTGACAAAGATTTTTTTTCAGCAACCCAAGCAGAACTGTAACACCTACAGTATACGCAATGATACAAAGCAGTTCTGTCTTTGTGCTAGGGATTTGTACTACAGCTGGAGAAGCCCTAGTTACACAGGAACAGATTATTGGCTTTAAGTATAATATTTCATACAATATTATATCATTTGGCCAGCTCTTGCGTTCTGCTAAATATATTGCTTCTCACATCCGTAAGCAAGGAGCACAGTCCATGGAACTGGTAAATCACAACTGGAAATGACACATAGCAAGTCAATAACAGTTCAAACATTGTTGGTTTCGGCAATACATTTATTCAAGAAACACAACTTGGATTTTTTTTAGGCAGGAAAGTCTGTGGGTGTTTTCTGGTAAAGAAATAATGAATGCAGCTACAGTGACTGTTTCTACAGCTCATTACAAAATAATGATTTACTCAAGAGCTGTCGTTTTAAATTAAAAAGAGGCTGCGCAGGCCAACAGGAAATAATAATGATTGGATTTGCAATGGATTGAAATAAAATTTACATTTGTTTCATGAAAATAAAATCCATAAAATGACTTTCCCCTAAAGTTAATTCCTAACATTGAAATTGTTTTCATGCATGAATTCTATATCAACTTTGTTTTTCTTTTAATTATGTAAGGTTTGCACATAAGCTGCAGTTTAAGAAGGTCAAATCATTAAAGCAGAATTCCTATGAAACAGATGGGGAGCTGCACTTGTAAATGATAGTTAATACTTCAGATGCACTTATTTCATCAGTGTTATGTGCTAATACCCGTATGTTTAAATATATTGTGGACAAATACCCTCTGCATGAGCTACACAATTTGATAGAGCTAAAATGACTTGTTACATCATGGTTATGGCAACACATTTCAGCAAATATTTGACAAAGTAGGGAACCACGACTCCACTGGATCCTTTGGAATTAGCCGTCTTTTAGTACTTTCCATCAGAAAACGAAGTAAATGTTTGAGATTGGTAGATTCTTTTCATAGTAACATAGTGGGGCATATTTATAAACAGTGGGCAAATTTGCACCTGGGCAGTAACCCATGGCAACCAATCAAATGATTGCTTTCAGTGCTCACCCTGCAACTGTTTTAAAAAAGCTAATCACTGATTGGTTGCTATGGTTTACTGCCCAGGTGCAAATTTGCCCACTGTTTATAAATGAGCCCCAGTAAGTTAGGTTGAAAAAAAGACACAAGAGCTATCTTCCATAACCATATCTTCCATAATAAGGGAGAGAATTCCACAATGTTTAGATAGAACCTCATTACTTCTAATTTGAATGGGTGTCAGCTGGAAAGACCTACTGGTAAAAAAAAAAAGCAGTAGAGAGATTACTATGAAACCCCCTTATATCTTCATAAAGAGTATCATATCGCCCCTCAAGAGCCTCTTCTCCGGAGTGACCAATGATCTGACCAGTCTTTTTCATCTTACATACCTTTTACTAGCTTAGTTGCCCTTCTCTGGACCCTCTCTAATACAATAATGTCATAGTAACATAGTAACATAGTAAGTAAGGTTGAAAAAAGACACATGTCCATCGAGTTCAACCTTTTTTTTTTATTAACTACCTATCTGCCAGTTGATCCAGAGGAAGGCAAAAAACCCATCTGAAGCCTCTCCAATTTGCCTTAGAGGGGGAAAAATTCCTTCCTGACTCCAAAATGGCAATCGGACTAGTCCCTGGATCAACTTGTACTATGAGCTATTTCCCATAACCCTGTATTCCCTTACTTGCTAAAAAGCCATCCAACCCCTTCTTAAAGCTATCTAATGTATCAGCCTGTACAACTGATTCAGGGAGAGAATTCCACATCTTCACAGCTCTCACTGTAAAAAACCCCTTCCGAATATTTAGGCGGAACCTCTTTTCTTCTAATCGGAATGGGTGACCTCGTGTCAGCTGGAAAGACCTACTGTTAAATAAAGCATTAGAGAGATTATTATATGATCCCCTTATATATTTATACATAGTCATCATATCACCCCTTAAGCGCCTCTTCTCCAGCGTGAACATCCCCAATTTGGCCAGTCTTTCCTCATAGCTAAGATTTTCAATACATTTTACCAGCTTAGTTGCCCTTCTCTGTACCCTCTCTAATACAATAATGTCCTGTTTGAGTGATGGAGACCAAAACTGTACGGCATATTCTAGATGGGGCCTTACAAGTGCTCTATACAGTGGAAGAATGACCCCTCCTCCCTTGACTCTATGCCCCTTTTAATACAGCTCAAGACCTTATTTGCCCTTGATGCTGCTGACTGGCATTGCTTGCTACAGCCAAGTTTATTATCTACAAGGACTCCAAGGTCCTTTTCCATAATGGATTTGCCTAGTGCAGTCCCATTAAGGGTATAAGTGGCTTGGATATTTTTACATCCCAGGTGCATGACTTTACATTTATCAACATTGAATCTCATTTGCCACTTAGCTGCCCAGATTGCCAGTTTGTCAAGATCATGTTACAAGGATGCCACATCCTGGATGGAATTAATTGGGCTGGATAGTTTTGTGTCATCTGCAAACACTGATACATTACTTTCAACACCCTCCCCTAAATCATTAATGAACAAGTTAAATAAAAGTGGACCCAATACTGAGCCCTGGGGGACTCCACTAAGAACCTTACTCCAAGTAGAGAATGTCCCATTAACAACTACCCTCTGTACCCGATCCTGTAGCCAGTTTCCTATCCATGTGCAAACGACTTCATTAAGCCCAACAGACCTTAGTTTAGAAAGCAGTCGTTTGTGGGGCACAGTATCAAACGCTTTGGCAAAATCCAAATAGATCACATCTACTGCCCCCCCACTATCCAGAATCTTACTTACCACATCATAAAATGCAATCAAATTGGTCTGACATGACCTATCCTTCATAAAGCCATGATGATTGTTGCTCATAATGCCATTCATGTCTCTCCCTGCTCACTCATAGCTCTAAACTCAGATTAAAGCAGGGAGGGGGAGAGGAGCAAACTGGCCATGCTCAAGCCCAAGCCTGAGAGGTTTAAGATGAAAGAAGGAAGTCTGATACAGAAGCCCATATGTACACAATAGTAGGAAATAAATGTGGTGTTTCTTTTGACAGAGGACTCAGAGCAGCATTACTTTGAAGGTTTAGTGGTGTATTCATATAGATCTTTCTGATAAAGCTTACTTAGTTGTAACCTTTCTTTCTCCTTTAAAGTGGAGAATCACTGGAAGATAAACAACTTTGGCAGGGATTAGTTTGAGCATATTTGCAATGAAAATCTTTTTTTTAATATTGCATAAAGATTAGCTAAAATCATTCCTGAGAACACACACCTATATAAGGAACTTATCATAACTGAAATGAACTGAATCAGGTTAAATCACATGCTGTAGAAACTGCTTATTAGTTATGCTACAAATCCCTTTAGATGACCTTGAATATATTGATCATTACAGTTATAGGGATGCTCAACCTCTAGGCTTATACAGTAAGCTCAGTATATAAAATACAGCATTTCAAACACTATTCCATTTCAGTTCTTCTTTGAACTTCAGATACAGCAAATGCCGTTTTAATTAAGCCGCAGTGATGACTATGTTGACAGCACTCATAGGCAAATACTGTAAGTAGCAAACTTAATACAAAGCTATTAGATTGTGGATCTAAAAATGGAAAGCCATCCAACCATCATTGTTTAGTAGATACAGTACATGAAATTTGAATTATAACTGAGATTCCCAATGGAATTACCTCTTAAAGGAGAAATAAAAATGAATAGGGCTAAAAATGCCATGTTTTATATAGTGAAATTATTGCACCAGCCTAAAGTTTCAGTTTCTTAATAGCAGCAATAATCGAGAACGTCAAACTTGTCACAGGGGGTCACCATCTTGGAACGTGTCTGTGACACTCACATGCGCAGTGGGCTCTGAGCAGCTGTTGAGAAGCTAAGCTTAGGGGTTATGGCAAATTATCAACCAGAAAATGAGGTTGGTCTGTAATATAAGCTGATGCTACAGGGCTGATTATAAAATTCTGATGCTAATTGCACTGGTTTCTATACTGCCATGTAGTAATTATCTGTATTAATTACTAATCAGCCTTATATTGTGACATTTCTATTCTATGTGTACTGTATATTGTGAGTGGGTCCTTAAGCTCAGTAAGTGACATCATCACAGAGCATGTGCAGCAGAAAGAAGATAGGGAGCTACTGGGGCATCTTTGGAGACACAGATCTTCTCTGCTAAAGGGCTGTAGTTTCCCACAACATAATGGTACAACATTTCTAGCCTACTTCTTCATTTTAACTTTCCTTGTCCTTTCAAAGAAATGATTGAGGGTAGGACTACACAGGCGTTTTCGGTGCGGTCTGACACGTTGCGTAAAAATACAGGTGTCAAGTCAGATGAGACGGAAATAAGGTAAGATATACAAATGTCGGATGAAGTCGCGTCTGCATCCGACAGTTGTGTTGCGTCAGATCAACAGTGCGACACCATCCGGCAATGCTATTGCTTACCTTATTTCCATAGCATCCGACTTGACGCCTGCGTTTTTGCGCAGCGCGTCAGATTGCGATGAAAACACATGTGTACTCCTACCCTGATAGTAAATAATTATTGTTTTTTTTAATCACATCCGTGTTCCTTGAAGGAAACGCATGTGTACATCCCTACGGCTAAATGGTTCTGTAGCCTTGTCAACACTGGGCTGGCTATGCCGATCTAATTTGTACAGTTAGTCATTTTACTCTGTTTACATGGAATAAGCGTTTTCAAGGTTTTGATTTTGCTTAGAGCTGTTCTTCCTAACCACAATAAAACTGCCATGCCGCTGTTCATATTTCGGTGGCTTAATTGGACATCTCTGCCTATTTAACAGTACGACAGCCACAGACACAGCACACTAAGCAGCACAGGCCCATTTAATGGGGATAAAAGGAAACGGTGCCTTTATGAACAGCATTGCTTCCCTGTAACAAATGGCACAATGAATTTAACTTCACATGAAAAATAAACCCTCTTGAACTGAAGATGACCTAAAGCCAGTCTAAATTCACGTACGGAGCCAATGCAGTATAAATTCCTTGTCAAGTGTAATCTTGCTACTCACATTTGCTGTTAAGGATGTCAGCACTTCTATTCCACTTATCTCAATGTTTCTTCAGGAAAAAAAACAACAATGTCATTTTCAGGGAGAGCTAATGATCCCCTACGGATAACATTAGGAATGGACTGGCATAAATATCAGTAAAAGTTATATATACAAATTTTAAAGTCATAGAAAAACCGAGTGCCATTAATAACCAACCAAGGTCTTCTTTACATGGAGTCTCTATGTCCCCCCCAGTGTCTGCCTGAATTTTCTTTGGGTGTTCTCTCCCCACAAGTTCCACTAGGCTGCTGAAATGAAGGTGAAACAAACTTTGTAAAACAGTGTAGAATATGTAACCCCATTTTGGCTAGGCTAGACCTTGTAATGCTAGGAAACAAACAGTTACTTTTGACCCTCTCTCCACAGGATGAACCTTTGATGCATGAAAGGGTGAAGGAATGGTGTTGTGCAACTACACCTCACTCTGTCCCCTGCAGGCAGACTTGGCAGGAATCTCACTTCACTTTTGCGACACGACACACCCCATAGTGACCTGGATCACCTCAGGAAAATTCCACGATCCCCTCTCTACTGTGATCCCTACACTACAGGCAATATGGCCTGGAAGAGATACCTCCAAACTGCCACTCCTATTTTGGAGCTCAGAAAGGCTCTTTTTAGCTCAGCCCTTACTGAATTACACTCCTAGAGTGTACTGTTATGGGAGCTACACCTGCTACTACCTAATGCCTCATTCACACGGTCTAGTACCCAGACTTAAAGGAGAAACAAACCCGTACTAGAAAAAACCCTACCCTGCATAGACCAACCTCCCTCCTCCCCCAAAGCCTAACTGCCTCCCCCCGCCCGGGCAAATGCCCCTAATTTTTTACTTACCCCTCCGTGCAGATCTGGCCTCGGAAGTTCATGGGCGCCATCTTCTTTTTTTGGTCTGAATCTGAGCAGCAATGCGCAGTTGAAGTAAATTTCTGGTCACGAACGACTGCGCATATAGTCATGGAAATTTCCGAGAGTCGTTCGTGACCGGAAATTTACTCCAACAGAGCAGACCGAAAAAAGAAGATGGTGCCCAAGAACTTCCGAGGCCAGATCTGCACGGAGGGGTAAGTAAAAAATTAGGGGCGTTTGCCGAGGGGGGCAGTTAGGTTGTGGGGGAGGAGAGAGGTTGTTCTACGCAGGGTAGGGAGGTAGGGGTTTTCTCTAGTGTGAGTTTGTTTGTCCTTTAACTGGGCCCAGGCTCAAAGCAGATATCCACCCAGGTCCTAAGGTGCAAGGCAAAGTGGAAATGCCACTCCTTTCTCAAGCACTATACCAACGTGAGGCAGGAAGTGGTCATCCTACCTTTTAGCCAATAGCATCCATATGCAAACAAACTTAATAACATACATTCCCTACTTGATCTGCTCTTGAGCTGTCCTGCAAAATCACATAGGTGAGGGGATGGGCCATTCAAAAGGCAGCAGCAGGTATAAATCAGGTATGTTAGTGCTATAAAATGCAGGCTATTAATACCCTCTCTTCCTGTTATGCACGTTATAGTGTGCTTCAAGGCCAGGATTTGTGTGCACTCAAACAACCTTGTGAACGTATTCATATGTAATTTGGATGAAAGTGGAACGCCGTCCGAACACAAAACCACAATACTAATAATCCACACAATAAGGGTTGATGTATAAGTACATATACAAGAAATAAGAAACAAAAGCCCCAAGAGAAATGTATTCCTCCTTTGCGTTTTTTCCTTTAGCAAGACAACACAGGTCCCAATAAAAGTAATTATTATTATTATTATTATTATTATTATTATTATTATTATTATTATTATTAAATGTAATGGATCACCTTTTGCTGATTTTCTGCTAACACTGCAGGTCTTTCTGGCAGCTGCAGCCTCATTCTTGTTACTTTGAATCTTTTAGTCCAGAGACACTGGGTCACATAATGCTCTGTGTAAGAGAGGGGGAAAACGTTAGGAGATGGATCAGAGAAAAGCAGCTGAATCTGCCCTTGTTTTTGTGTGTTTGTGTATGTACAGGGGCGAACATGGGGCCGCTGTCACCTGAGGCAGCAGCGGAAATGCCACCACTCCTTTTTCTATTCAGGCCTCTCCTGTTCATATTCCAGTCTCTTATTCAAATCAAACCATGGTTGCTAGGCTAATTTGAACCCTAGCAACCTGATTGCTGATACTGCAAACTGGAGAGCTGCTGAATATAAAGCTAAATAACTCAAAAAACACAAATAATTAAACATAAAAAAAACCAATTGCAAATGGTCTCAGAATATCACGCTCTACATCATACTAAAAGTTAATTTGAAGGTGAACGACCCCTTTAATGTCTACAAGATAGAGCCAGAAGCAATTCAGTGAAAAAAATCTCTCACAGTTTATCAAATGAAACCTCTACTGAATTTATGGAAAAAACTAAAACTGAATTAAGGGGGATATTTACTAAAATGAGATTTAATAAAAAAAAAATGTATTATTAAAACAAAGTCAGCCTAATTCCCATCCACGAATTTATCAAGAAATCAGCTCGAAAAAGTCAGTGCAGGAAAAAGTCGCAGCAAAATCGTGCGACAATTCGAATCGTACTAATTGTCGCTCAAATCAAAAGATCTTTTCGAGCAAAAAAAAGACTTTATCGGATTATCCAGCGCAGATCAACAATATCAAGAACAATTTCAGGGACATCTGCCATTGACTTCTACATGACCTCAACAGGTTTTAGATGGAGTATTTTTGGATTTGGATTTTTAGCAGCTTTGGGGTATAATAAATCTCTTAATATTTGAGTTTTTTTCCAATTTTCACCCTCCAGCCTATCCAATCCATGTGTGGTTCTTCCAGGACTTAAAGGGGAAACAAACCCTTAATAACAAAAAACCCTACCCCACATAGACCCCCTACCCTCCTCCCCCGCAGCCTAGCTGCCCCCCGGCCAAATTCCCCTAACGCTTTACTTAGCATGTGCATGTTCTGTCCAGCGGAATTCACGGGCGCCATCTACAGGCAATTCAGTAATCTTTGTAATAAGACTGGCTCTGCGGCAATTTTCGTGAGTTTTGGCGCATGCGCAGTTGACGCAAACCAAAAAATTGCTCCAACTGCGCATGCGCCGCTTTGCCTGTCTCATCCTGAAGATTAGTGAAGAGACCCTGTGAACTCCGCTGGACAGAATCTGCATGGAGGGGTAAGTAAAAGGTTAGGGGCATTTGCCCTGGGGGGGGGTGGCAGCTAGGCTGGGGGGGGAGGAGGGAGGGGGATCTATGTTGGGTAGGGGGGGTAGGGTTTTTTTTATTAATGGTTTGTTTCTCCTTTAAAGGGGTGGTTCACCTTTAAGTTTTTAACTTTTAATATGTTAAATATGTTTTAATATGTTAACTTTTAATATATTACAGAATGGCCAATTCTAGGCAACTTTTCAGTTGGTCTTCATTATTTATTTTTTTTATAGTTTTTTTGCCTTCTTCTTCTGACTCTTTCCAGCTCTTTCACTGACCCCATCTAAAAAACAAATACTCTGTAAGGCTACAAATTTATTGTAAATGCTACTTTTATTCAAATCAATGCATGGTTGCTAGGGAACTATGACCCTAGCAACCAGAATGCTGAAACTGCCAACTGGAGAGCTGCTGAATAAAAAGCTAAATAACGCAAAAAACACAAATGAAAAATGGGAACCAATTGCGAATTGAAAAGGATATAACTTTCTATAACCATACCAAGTTAATTTAAAGGTGAATAACCCCTGTAAGAGAAAACCAGTAGTAAAGAAGCTGGGCAGTAGTGATGTGCGGGCCGACCTGATACCCATGTCAACCGGGGGTCAGGCGGGTTTGGGTCGACCTCGCAGTGCTCCGCGAGGGTGGCTGGCAGGTGCAGGTTGAGCTCTTCTCCTGCTCTCCCCACCTGCCACCTTCAAGTGCCGGCATCTGACTTCTGGGTTTTCTGGTTTTATAGTGCCACGTCTGCTTTCCCCGCCCCTTTTGTGACGTCATTGTGACGTCATCGGCGGGTCGGGTCTATAAAAGAACCCCCGGAAGCAGGTGCGGGAGGGCGCGGGTATTAGCAGGACGGTTAGGGTCGGGGAAACCCTGACTCGCACATCACTACTGGGCAGGGTTAAAAAGCATGCCAGTACTACTGCTCTGTCCTCCCCACCGATTCTGCAGCTCCCTGACAGCAATGGGGTCCTGGCAACAGAAAGTATTTTTCATGGTGCTGAGCAATGAAACCAGCCAAGACAAGACATTTTTTTCTATTATGTCCTTTACCTTTGCTTAGGAACAGAGATTGATTTTCTTAATTTAAACATAAGTTTGTGAGAAAGTCATTAACATAAATTGTTGTTAGTGAAAGCTAAACCCCGCTCAATTGTATTTTAGTAGAAAAAATTATTTTTAAAAAGCTAATGTGTTTAAAATAAAAAAAAAAATAGGGCTACTTAGCATTGTGTGAACATTTATCAATCATCAGATCTTTCTTTTTTGTTTTTTTAAAACCCTGGCCACTAATGTGTGGTTTGTTTAATACCTATTAGGACGGGGGGGGGGGCACAGAAGATTATGATGTACGGGGCCCCATGATTTGTGATGTCAGCTCTGCCTACACGTGTACAACCTCTCCTGGAGCCAGAGTCGCACATTGGATTTTTGCCCGCAAATTGTACAGAATGATCAGAAATCAGGGGAATGCTTAAGAGCACTGCATGTTGGCGTTCTAAAAATACATGTTAATAAAGAGTGATGGGGGACAGGGGGATGAAGCCCAAAATCTGGTAACTCTTAAAAAAATTGGGGGGGGGCAGCTCTGCACAGGTAGCTTTGCCCCCACACACACCTTACTTTAAGGGTTGCCACCAGGCCCGGACTGGCCATCTCCTGGTTCTGGCAAATGCCGGAGGGCCTGCTGTAAGATGCCGTAGAAAGTGACTATTAAGTGGGCTGGTGGGGGCTGTTTGGGCCTCTGTGTACTAGGAATGCCAGGGCCTATTTTGAATCCCAGTCCAGCCCTGGTTGCCACCCTTTCTAGAAAAAAGTACTATCCTTCCTATATTTATATCTTTCCTCTTTTTGCTAACATTGGCTTTAAACATCAATTTTTACCTGTTGGTCAAGTGTCCAACCTACTTGTTCCACAATAATGCATCACACACACGCACATTAGGCTTCTCTCCCCCCGCTCTAAGGCAGAACCATTTCATAACAAAGTCACAAACACACAGAATTTACCGTTTGAGGGGGGAACTCTGAGGGGGGGGGTGTATTACATTGTAAATGTATTTTTCTTTCTATCGGAGATCATGTATGATTTTGAGTCCCCAGATGCACTTAATTACAATATAAATTGACTATAATCCAGAAACTCAAAATAAATGTAACCCTATTCTTCTACTGAGGAAATCCAGCACGTATTTCCATCTTTTTGTTGCTGCAGGAGTCCTGTGTCTCCGCTATATGGGAGAGCAAGTACACAATAATTTGGCGTGCCTCTACCCATGGGCAGGATAGACAGGCCTGTAACACCCCCATCCTGGGAACATCTTTGATCCGCATTCACAAACACACACAGAAAAGAGGTTGATAGAGGACACTGTACCTTTAAACATGTTGCATACACACAGTGTGCCAGCCAGGAGCAACTTCACTTAATAAAGCAGATTGTCTGATCTCTGACCTGCTGGGGAATCCCCATTTATGTGGCAGTTTCTTCAGTCCTTCCACACCCTAAACAGAGTGCACTTTTCTACCACTGGGTTTCCCTACTGACATTTTACACACAGTAATATCTGGGCTCTTGCAGCACATTTCTCTCATTGTGCTACTTGTGTACTTCACTCCCAGCACTTCCTCTGCAGGCCTTCCTTCCTGTCAGCTCACGGGGGTGGGGCCATCTCGCCCTCCTTACACAACACAAAACAATAAAACAGCTATTCACAGCCTCTACATCTAGAATTCTCTGAGTTACAGAAAGGCCATCTACCATAGAGTGCATTTTAACTAAATAATCCCAAATGTTAAACAAATATTCCTTTTTCTCTGTAATAACATAACAGTACTTTATGGTAACTAAGCTGTATGAATCCGTATTGGTGGCAAAACAACCCCATTTGGAGTAGTTCATGTTTAAATGTTCTTCACTAGATTTATGGCATGGTGATCCTAATCACAGAAGATCCCATATCCTGAACAATCCCATATCCTGAGCAGGGTTGAACAGGGCCGGAGGGCCACAGAGAAAACCCGGCTGGGCTCACAAAAGTCCGCACCCTGCTTTTATTCCTGCTGTGACCGCCCGGTCGCGGCAAAAACAGTGCGTCGGAGGGGGCCCCTGTGACAGTAGCCCCGGGCCCCCCAGTCCGACCCTGATCCTAAGCATTCCCATACTTACTCCCATAATAAGTGGTTTAACTGTGTTTCCTTCCAGAGTTTCTGAGTGTGTTCAGGTGGTCCCTGGGCCAAGATCCAAATGGTGGGCCCACTATTGGATACACACCTAAATACTGTACTACGCCCATTTTAGTTTAACACAACCCACGTGCCAGTATAATCAATATACAGAATGACCCTAGACGTGCCAAAATAATCCTTAAGTAAAATGGATAAGACGTGAGACGTGCCAGTATAATACTGTAGAAAATGAATAATCAGCATATACGGTTGCCATCTCGCCACTTTAAAACCTAAAACATATGGAATACACAGCCTGCATGGCTAATTATCAATTCATCTAGATGCATGATGCATGGCTGCACACAAATCAGTTGAGTCTGCAGCATGCATCTAAGTGAATTGCTAATTAGCCATGCAGGCTGTATATTCCATATGTGTTTGGTTTTAAAGGGGTGAGGTGGCAACCCCATCAGCATATCAGTCCCAGCAGGACCAGTATAATCACTGTAGAAATGACCAATGAGCTTCAATCCCAGACATGCCAGTAACATCACTGAAAAAATTGGCCAGAGAACACTTCATTAACTCCAGATATGCCAGTAAGATCACTGAAAAATGTCTAATTAGTACTAAATTAACTCATGCCAGTAAGATTACTGGAAATGGGCACTAAACACTCCGTTTAACTCCATACATACCAGTAAGATCAATGAAAATTGTCCAATAAGCACTCCAGTTAACTCCATACATGCCAGTAACATCACTAAAAAATAGTCAACGAGCACTCCATTAACTCATGGCATGCAAGTAAGATGGATAGATTGAAGGCCATTTTGTTTTTTCTACAAAGACCATGGTACTAGACAGAGCAAAGAGCAGGGAACAAACATAGAGGCAACAATAGGGCTGGGGGTGAGGAGGGCAGTGGCATAAGGGGATATGTGTAAGAAGGCACATGCCACATTGGCCAAATTATTAAAGTGGCCCTGAGAGTGTTAATAACCCACTTTGCAGTTTTACTTGTGCTTAGACTGCCACTGTCCCACAACTGGCTGGCCACAAACTTCCTTGTTGCCTCCCTTAGTTACATACATAATTACATACAGTCAAAGTTGTGGTTGGAAAAAGGCACATATATCAATTTTAACCTTTTGCCTAAGTGAACCCTTACTTTCCAGTTGATGGAAAAAAGGTAAAAAAAAAATTGATCTGTCTTCAACATGCCTCTAAAGGGGCAAATCCTTTATGGCTCCTAAAAAAGCGCAACGTGACCAGTCTATGGCACACCAGGAAAAGAGGTCTAAACCCTGGTCTGGATCTACTGGTGAATATCAGAAAGCTCCAAATCACAGAAAGGCTGTTACCAGTAGACTTCATTATAATTAAATAATTAAAATTTTTAAAAGCTATTTAATTTTTCTCTGTAATAACAAGACAGTAGCTTGTACTTGATCCCAACTAAGATATAATTAATCCTTTTTGGAAGCAAAGCCAGCCTGTTGGGATTATTTAATATTTAAATGATTTTTAGCAAACTTAAGGTATGAGGTTCCCATCTACAGAAAGGTCATTTATCCAGAAAACCTCAGGTCCCAAGTGTTCTGGATAACAGGTCCCATACCTGTAATGCATTATTCCCTTTAATGTACAGTCCAATTCTACAAATCAACCTGTGATCATATCCCTCCTTAAGTGCCTCTTTACCAGTGTGAAGAATCCAACATGGTCAGTATTTCTTAATAACTAAGATCTTCCATACCCTTGACCTGCTTAGTAGCTCTTCTTTGCATTCTCAGTCTTGCATTCAATGGCGTAACTTGATTTTACTGGGCCCCCAACATAACCAGAGGTTGTTCTTTTTTACCAATATATGTTTAAATTGCTCATTATTTAGGGCCTCATGGGACACCTATACCTCCTGAGCCCCCTGCATTCGCAGGGTTTGCATCCTCTTTAGTTATGCCGTTGCTTATAACTTTTCAGGCCAAAACCACACTGCATATTCTAGATACCAGTGCTTTGAATAGAGGGAGGATTACCCTCTGATGAAATATCAGTACCACCATTTAATGCATGGGAAAATCTTTCTGGTGTAAGGTTTTATCCAGAGGTATTTCTACATGAAGACTCTGCCTACCTTAGTCGAATTATGAGTATACCGTAAGTAGCCTGTATATTTTTACAATAATGTTCAGAACGTTACAATTTTCTTTATTGAATCTCACCTGCCATATAGCCTCCAAATACCCCTGCATCTTGGAGGAATTCAATAGTTGTGCATAGTTGTGCATAGTTGTGCATAGCAGACATAAATACATTGCTTGCAATGTTCTTTTCATAGTGATTAATATTCTCCAGCCTAAAGAATATATTATTTACAAGGTATTAAAGATATTGTGGGACATTTTTGATACTCTTAAAGACAAATGGGAGAATCAGAGGAAAAACATTAAAGTTGGCAGACTCGCTGCATCAAGGGGCATATTTATCAAGCGTCGTATTTCAAAGTAATGGGAGTTTTTTTGAGTGATTCAGATAGCGAATAGGATATAAAAAGAAGCACTCATTAAATCTCTTCCTCCATTTGCCGAAACTCAAGAATAATAGAACAGATGCAAATCTTGAAGCATTGTGAATTCAGGCCATACAGGTCAATCTCTCTTCTAATATGAAACAGCTAATAATAATAATACCAGATCTGTGAAACATGGTAAACGTACAGAAATAGAAGCTGTCTTGAAAGGTCATCAGCAGTGACCCTGAGATCTATACGTCAAATACAAAGGCACAATGGTTTTACAATAGGGCTACACAACAAGTGTATATAGAAATGAAGCAAAGAGTAATGTATAATGTCACTGCATTGTTTCAAATATACAGCACAGTACCATGCTTGATGATTTACAGCTCGGGTATTGGGTCAAGAAGCAAGACTTTTGGAGAACTAGATGCATTTTTTTATAGTATCTAGTCATACTACCACAAATATATAACATCAGTAGAGGACAATGCATATTGTCAATGCATAATGCAAGAGGAACAAGAGGTAGTGTGAGAATGAAATGAAAGACCATAGGTCAAGACCTCTACTTTAAGGATCTGCATCTGTAAACAAAAATCTACAAATTGGTGGTCCCAATGGTGTAGTAAGCTAGGCTGAAAAATGAATATCCATGTTGTATAACAAGCCAGCTAAAAACTGAAGGTTCTACCATATGGTGTGAGGTGAGTGTGAATGCCATAGGTGTATGTTTCTATGGTAAAAATTAGTTGATGTGTCTTTGTGGCAATAAGGATTGGAATGTAATAATAATTGCAGTATAAGTGATATAATCGTATTCAATGCAATATGCAAAACTGAATTATACAACTGAATTGGGACACTAAAATTCCATAAAAGAACTTAAAGCCACAAAGGAATAGCTGATGCATGTTAGCTAGCACATATCTTTCATCAGCATTCTGGGGTCTGCATATGCTTCAGGGGGGCCTTTATGCGCATATTTAGAACAACAGAAGCCAATTCTATTTTTAAAGGGGTTTTTCACCTTTGGGTTAATGTTAAGTATGATGTAGAGAGTGATATTCTGGGACAAGTTGCAGTTGGTTTTCATTTTTTATTATTTGTTATTTTTAAGTTATTTAGCTTTGTATTCAGCAGCTCTCCAGTTTGCAGTTTCAGTAATCAGGTTGCTAGGGTTCAAATGTCCCTAGCAACCATGCATTAATTTAAATAAAAGACTGGAATATGAATAGGAGAGGGCCTGGATAGAAAGATGAGTAATAAAAGATAGCAATAACAATACATTTGTAGGTTTACAGAGCAATGTTTTGAGATGGAGTCAGTGACCCCAATTTGAAGAAGGCAAATAATTGAAACATTATTTTAAAAAAAAAAAGGAAAACCAATTGAAAGTTGCTTAGAATTGGCCATTCTATAACATACTTAAAGTTAACTTAAAGGTGAAACACCAATTTAAGAAGAGATCAAATTATAGGGCTCATTAACAATCACATCTGAATAAGCAGTTGCACTAACTTGCACACAACTGTTTATGTGTGTTGACGAGATTATGTTCAAACACTCTGCTCGCCAGTGTCGGACTGGCCCGGCGGGACACCGGGAAAAAACCCGGTGGGCCCCCGCCGGGCCAGACCCCCCTCTCCCAATCCCAATCAATTTTAAAATAAAAAGTTCCTGACCGTGGCGCCGGGCGCGCATGCACAGTGGTGTGCGGAGCGTAGGGTAGTAACGTCAACGCGTGTGCGCCCGGCGGCGCTGCAATAGGGGAGGTGAGTGAGTAGGGGAGGTGGTGAGGAGGCAGGGGGGCCGGAGGGGGCCCTGCACGGCAGTCCCGGTGGGCCCTGGGCCCCCCAGTCCGACCCTGCTGCTCGCACTTCAGTATACGTAGCTACTGTAAGTGCCTTTTTGTCAATCCGATCCGTTCTGATGAATTACTTGCAAGTGAACCTATTGGCATAGGGGAGGCAATCCCCACAAAAGTTATTCACAACATGCATTCAATTTGCAAACACATACTGTACAATTACCCCAAGTTACACTGAAATTCTGGGGAAAAATGCTGCATTTTTGTTAAAAGAAAAACCACAACAATTTGTGTCTGAAAATTGCACTCTGCACACTGAACTGCATTCACTAAATGAATAAAATGAAAACAAATATGAATCAATGTGAAGTGGTATTGTAATTTATATTTAGTGATGTCATTGGTAATAATAGTAGCTTAGTGATGTAATTTCTGTCGCATGACTCACTGAAACATGTATTATGATATAATAAAGTACCCCTTTCTGCGAAATATGAGGATACTAGAAGTCACCTTTGGCCTTGTGTTTTTATATGGTCATGAACTCCTCTGTAACTTATAATATCTTTATATTTTAGAAGAGGGGGGTACTTTATTCACTATATTATTATATAAGTTTATTATATAATATATTCGTGATTTTTGCATTCAGAGTTTAGTAAATAACCCCCTAAATCTTGCGCAAGCTGCCATTATCGCTTATACTGACAAGCCACATGCTTCCTTATCACCTTTGATAGTCTGCCTATTTTGTCATAATCCCCATGTGACTGTCCATCTGGCTGACATGATATTCCTGGTAGAATAAATAGATAAATATGTTTTAGGGCCAGCGACACTGGATAAAGTCTCTGGGAGCACAAACACATATCTGAAAGTGAGGTTTTGCAGACCTAGTTGTGCTACTAGTTGTGCTACTACACTGTTCAGGTCAAAGGTATGAGCAGTGATGTAATCAGCTAGAAGACTATAGGAGTAATATATGATCAAGTGCAATGGGAAATGCAATTTTGGTTGCCATTCATCATGGTTTTTAACAATGCACCATTGTTGCTGTGCTTCTCTGTGCTCCTCAGTCCTCGATATCTAGCTTTGGGTGGTCTCACAGCCCGACATACTGTCGAAATCAGGGGGACTTGGCTGGACATTTCATGAAACTCTTCATAGTAGGGTTTTTTCCATAGTTTGTGTAGAGAGAGATACTAAAACAAATGTGCAAACACATAAGAACGCATTGGAGCAAACGTTATCTGGAAATTTGGCTAAGATGTCTAACCATGAAGATAAGGCTTCCCAGTCAGACACAGAAGCACAGTACAGGTATGGGACCTGTTATCAAGAATGCTCAGGGATAACGGATCTTTCTGTAATTTGGATCTTCATACCTTAGGTCTACTAGAAAATAATTGAAAGGACCAGTAACATCAAAAATTTAAATTGTTTTTAAGTAATACAAATATAATGCAGTGTTGCCCTGCACTAGTAAAACTGATGTGTTTGCTTCAGAAACATTACTATTGTTTATATAAATAAGCTGCCGTGTAGCCATGGGGGCAGTTATTCAAAGGAGAAAAGGCTCAAGTTACACAGCAGATAACAAATAAGCTCTGTAGAACATAATGCTATCTGTTATCCATGACATATCCTGTGCCATATAGCCGTTTTTTAATTTCCGCCATTGCTACTCAGCAGCTTGTTAATATGAACTATAGTGTTTCTGAAGCAAACACATCAGTTTTAACAGTGCAGGGCAACACTACATGATATTTTAATTACTTTAAAACACTTCAGTTTTTGGTGTTACTGTTCCTTTAAACATTAAACATTAAATAAACCCAGTAGGCTGGTTTTGCTTCCAATAAGGATTAATTATATCTTAGTTTGGATCAAGTACAAGGTACCATTTTATTTCTACAGGGAAAAAGGAAATCATTTTAAAAAAAGTTAATTGTATAAAAAGGAGTCTATGGGAGACGGCCATCCCTTAACTCGGAGGGATGTGCAAGCGGGACCCTGGGAAAAAAACCTGGTTGGCCCATGTCCCTCGTTGGCCTCACCGGCCCAGATCCGTTCCTACCTGCCTCACACTCTGCGGTCCATGATCTCTCCCAGCCACGATTGATGCAAGAAAAGCTGGTATATGTTTGTCAGGGGTGGGTAGGGAGGTGGTTAGAGGAGGGTTGCCGGCAGCTGGCAAGGGAGTCCTGAAGTTGACGGGGGGGGAGGTCGGGCCTCTGATGTGGCAGCCCCAGGGGGTCCAGACCCAACCAGTCCGACACTGCCCATACCTGTATTTATAGGGGTGATATTTGCTTTGGATCATCTGGAACCGAGGAAGGAATTCAAGGTACCTGTGTCTTCTGTCTGTCTCAGCAGCTTCTCTGTAAAGAATGATAGACACATCTGTTTCATTGGCAGTGATCAGAAGGCAGTTTATAAGTGATTCCGGGCACTTCTGAAGTGATGCTATCCTTGGCCTTCAGTTATTTCCAGCATGGAGTGCCTCTCTTTCCCGGAATAGCAGCATAAGGAGATTCTCCAACAGTTAATCGAGTACTGCATTCCCTGCAGAGAACACAATTTAATAGCTGCCTCTTTAACATATTTATCATTTGACAGTTTTTGTCACCGCGGGGCACAAAGCGTGATAATAATATGAATTTAACAAAGTCATAATCTTATTTTGGACTTGGAAGAACATAAAGAGGGAGCTGATTTCTATGCAAATTGTAGAATTTGATATTATGATAACCAAAGCTGGCCATATGGGATTTTCCATATTTGGGATCATTTGTTTTTATTGTACATATCTGGCTTAAACAACAAACACAGTGCATTATCTAATAGATCTAATTAGCCATTACATGAATCTGCCATTTTTATCGAGGCAGTTGAACAGCTCGCAGTAATATTACATGCATCATGCGCACATTAAACAGAAAGGGAAAGCAGTGCACTTTTCACTCTCTGTTACACACTTTCTAATTCTTACTGACAAGCATAATGAGCAGATAATAAGCACTGCACACTCTGGAGCCCCATACATCTACAGGTCACTGCTTCCGTGGAGTAAGTGACCCAAAACAAACACTATCTGCACTGTTTACATGTGAAAAATCATTTTATTGGCCAGATTGCCACTTCACTGAGTGCCAAATATAATATTAAATGGTGAATACACGGCATATTGATCGGAGTAAAACACATGGGGCAGGTTTACTAAAGGGCAAAGTGACTAACGCTGGCAAAGATTCACCTGTGTTGCTGTTTTCAGGGACTTCGCAGATTTATTAACGGGCGCAGGCGTAACTTCGCTAGCAAAAGAGACAGATGCTTGTGATGATTCGCACTCTATCGCCAGGCGAATTTTCGCTCTGGTGAATGAATGTTACTCCGCAAATTCACTAAGATGCAGATTTTACTGAATGTTTCCTCTTTCGCCAGACTTGCCTTCGCCAGCTCAGACCAGGTGAAGTGCATAGATCTTCCTCAATCTTCTGTTACTTACATTATATTTTTTAGTGTTAAAACGCTGGCGTCTACCTTTTCGCAGTGATAGGCTGCAAAAGTCCTTACATTTTTTTTTGGGTAACCGGGTTCACCCATAAATTTTCTAACATATGGAACATTAACAGTGGGCTCATGTGTAGGGCATTATAACAACTATTGTCTTTATTAAGCTTCCCTGGACTTCTGTAATGTAATGTATTTGCTGAAACATATAAGTCCATATGCAAATTAGCCTCAGCGAAGACCTCTAACGAAGTTGTGCTAGGCAGAATTGAACGGTAGCGCATCTTCGCTTTGATTTGCTTGCATTGCCGAAGTAATGCTAGCGAAAATTCACAAGCATTCGGCGCCCTGGATGCAACTTTGCATTTTAGTAAATTAGCATTGCGGTGGCTGCAAAGCCGTTGCTGGCGAATTTTCGCCGCTTAGTAAATCTACCCCAATTTCCTGGACACAGTAGTAATTTGGAGTTCCATTGTAACTGTAGGGCAGCCATATACCCTGAGCTTTGTACATTCTGATGAATGAAATTCCTCAACTCTCAATTCAGTTCTATTGGATTTTTAAGAGTTTCAAAGGGTGAACTGTTACTTTCACCCACCGATCATTGGTTCTTTAAAAAACCCATAGAAATTAAAAGAGAACAGAGGAATTTTTCTCTGGCAGACTCTCTTGAGCTCTTCACTTTTTGGTAAATATTCCCCAGGAAGTGATTAATGGGACAGAATTTTTCTTTCTTATTATTATTATTGTGGTGATTCGTTGGGATTCTACTTCTATTCTAGACAGCTATACAGCCCAAAGTTTGGAATTTGTATTGCCCTGGGCCGTACCACCCCTGCATGCTGCTGCTAGTTTGGGAGGCAGAAATCTAGGAAGCTCTGAGCATAATCATGTTCTATAGACTTTTTTAAACAATAATAAAAGGAACTTATCAGGTAACCAGCAAATGTTTTCTGCTGATTGGCAGCTATACCTTTAGCAGGCTTGGCACCTTGTATGAGGTATGAGCCTGTTTTCCAGAATTCTTGGGATGTGGGGGTTTACCGGATAAGGGGTCTCTCTGAAATTTAGATCACCATACAGTAATGCTACTAAAAAAAAAATGTAAGCATCAAATAAACCAAACAGGATTGATTTGCCTTTGATAACCATTATTATTTCTTAGTTCGATTAAGTACAAAAGTAATTTTTTTTATTATTACAGAGAAAAAGGAAATCAATTTTAAAAAATTTAATTATTTGATTAAAGAGTCTATGGGAGATGGCCTTACAGTAATTCTAGAAAACAGGTTTCCGGATAATAGATGCCATACCTGTACATCCAATTAAAATGATATCTAAGTTAGGATTATTACAGAGAAAAAGGAAATTATTTAAAAAAAATGTAATACTGATCGAAAAGGAGTCTATGGGAGATGGCCCATAATTTGGAGATTTATGGATAATGGGGTTCCTGATAACTGTTCCTATACCTTTATATTACCTCTATACTTGATATTTACTCTTCAGGTCTGTAGAATATGCCAATAACAGCTAAACTATGGCCATTTAAATATATGAAAAAAGTGATCATATCCACAGAGCAGTGTTTTTAATTTTTAAACAGTATAATTTATTTATATAGAGCCAACATATTACATAGCACTTTAGAGCAATTTAAAGGGATTGCTCATCATTCACATCGGTACTTCCCTAGGGAGCTTCCAATCTAGGTTCCTTATCCACATACTATAGTGAGTTTCATCAGGAGCCAACGAGCTGCTCTTGTTATGGGAGAAAACAGAAACCCAAAATAAATCCATGGATGCACCGGCAGAATATACCTACTAACTCCCTACCTATAAGCACTAGCCACCATCAAAATGAGGGTCTCGGTGCTGTCAATTGAATAAAAGAGGATTTAAAAATGGAAGTGTAACGCTATTTTTAAATTCAGTGCTATACTCTTGACAGAAGACACTTTTGCCTTCAGATGGACCATAACTAATTGGTGGAAGAAAGAGGCAGTAGATACCTCTAGGTAGAACATAGACAATTGCAAAATAGCATAATCCAAAAGAACTCAAATGGGGTAGAACACTAAAGGTTAGAATTTCACTGATAACTGAAACCTTTTTAGATGCACAGTGAATGTCAAAGCAAGGGAAGGATTGGTCCTTTTCCACTGTGGTGCCTGGGCAATACTAAGCCTACTTCTTCTAAGTTGGGGTACTGAGCTGCCCTTGCTCACTCATCCTGCATGTTTTACACTCCTGGAGTGTAATCCTCATTCATGAATCCTAGTACCTTGGTCTAATACAGAAAGATGAGGCCAACCCTCAACACTCCCATCTGCCTCTCAGGTAGAGCATCAAGAGCCCCACACATGGTGAACCCAACCCGTTTTATTAACCAGGGAACACAGCATCCCAAAATACAGTCAACCCTTAATTTTACATCCCCTCATTTTACACTGTTTTTGGTGGTCCCACCAATGGGCCAGATTGAATTTCAGTAAGAAAAGGGTTTATCACATAAAAAAGTTATGAACGTTGATTCATTTTGCAATTCAATTCAGAAAAACTTATCTCAAGGTTTATCACATGAAAGCTCTATTGAAGTTTATGGGAAAAAACTGGAACTGAATTTGGAGAAATTTTTTTTTCTCGATTTGAATCTCATCCATGACTTTTCACGCGATAAACCATGAGATAACTTTTTTCTCACTGAATTAAATCTTGCCCAAAATATAATGTATTACCCTGAATTTACATGTTTCTGGATTTTACACCTTTTTTCTGGTCCCCTAAAAAGCTTAAAAAAGGGAGTTCTGCTGTATCGTTCCAACCAATGGGTGAATATGTCCCTTCTCCAGGACACAGGTCACCTCTGCTGTGGGGGAAATATTAGCCATTTTATATCCCTATTATGTGTCCAATTAGGGATGCACTGAATCCTGGATTCGGTTCGGGATTCGGCCAGGATTTGTCCTTTTTCAGCAGGATTAGGATTCATCTGAATCCATGTGCCTGGCCGAACCAAATCCGAATCCTAATTTGCATATGTCAATTAGGGACAGTGGGGAAATCAAGTGATTTTTCGTCACAAAAGTTTTTTTCCACTTTTTCCTTTCCTGACCCTAATTTGCATATGTAAATTAGGATTCAGATTCAGTTCAGGATCGGGAAAATCAGCCGAAACCCAAATAGTGGATTTGGTTCATCACTAGTCCAAATACCCAGGGTGAATGTGCCCCCCAACCTGTAAGTATAAAGCTTTTTTCACAATGTCATAAATATTCACTTCAGATAGATATATGTCTAGCAGCAAATGCATTATGTGTGAATTTGCTGAGAACTGAATTGCTGAGTATCCCCACACTTTTTAGTGCCCTCCATTGCGTGTTTCCACTGACTGAAGAAATATGACATGAGAATATCATAGGGTTTTTTTTCATCTTATAAATCTGGAGCACACTAGAAGCTGCAGCATTAATGCTCACGCCGTGACCAGCGCCAAAGCTGCACACTTTGCTGGATTTAAAAAGCTTTCCAGTCCATTATTTGTTTAAGGCGCGGCAGGCGCCTGCATAAATCACCCGTGTTTCTCAGTATCCACTTACACTCTGGTTACAGTAAGTAAATAAATGATACACACAAGTAGAACGGTAGAAGAAGCACGCCACAGCAGATGAAAAAACCCTCCACAGCATTCATATGCATGCAAATAAATGTCAAACAGAAGATGTCACTATTGTGCTTTAATGTAAGTGTTGGGAAATACATTGGTGAAAGCCTAATTAATGTTTTCCAAATTTCCTTTAAAAAAAGTCCATCCCTATATGTCACAGTCTGCAGGAACAGCTGGCAGTCTGTGAATTACAGCAGTAATGACAATTTTCTGTCCCATATAATTCTCAGTAGTGCGTTGCTAAGATGTATGGGGGCAAATTAATCAAGGAAGTGGCATCATATTGGCGTTTATTCCCTGTATTTCAACACATGCTCAGCTCATTGAAGTGCATTCAATTCAAAATGTTCAGAGAGCCTATAAAAGAATAGGATTCATGTATATAGTTATATAGTTATAGTTATATAGTTATAGTTATATAGTTATAGTTATATAGTTAAATTGGGTTGAAAAAAGACAAAGTCCATCAAGTTCAACCCCTCCAAATGAAAACCCAGCATCCATACACACACCCCTCTCTACTTTTAATTAAATTCTATATACCCATACCTATACTAACTATAGAGCTTAGTATCACAATAGCCTTTGATATTATGTCTGTCCAAAAAATCATCCAAGCCATTCTTAAAGGCATTAACTGAATCAGCCATCACAACATCACCCGGCAGTGCATTCCACAACCTCACTGTCCTGACTGTGAAGAAGCCCCTACGTTGCTTCAAATGAAAGTTCTTTTCTTCTAGTCTAAGGCTAAGGACACACTAGGCGATAGCGCCGCGATTTGACTCGCGGCGACTTTTCGACGCGACTTTTAAGCCGCAATCGCTGGGGAAATTTTGGCGCTGGCGTCTATGGGGAATCGCGACAAATCGCCAGCGTAAAAACACACGCGGCGATCTTTTTTCTATTGTCGCGCGAAATCGCCTAGCGAGGCAATTTCGAGCGACAGTAGAAAAAAGATCGCCGCGTGTGTTTTTACGCTGGCGATTTGTCGCGATTCCCCATAGACGCCAGCGCAAAAGTTTCCCCAGCGATTGCGGCTTAAAAGTCGCGGCGAAAAGTCGCCGCGAGTCAAATCGCGGCGCTATCGCCTAGTGTGGCCTTAGCCTAAAGGGGTGGCCTCTGGTACGGTGATCCACTTTATGGGTAAAAAGGTCCCCTGCTATTTGTCTATAATGTCCTCTAATGTACATGTAAAGTGTAATCATGTCCCCTCGCAAGCACCTTTTTTCCAGAGAAAACAACCCTCAGACCCTTGACAGTCTACCCTCATAATTTAAGTCTTCCATCCCTCTAACCAATTTAGTTGCACTTAGTCTCTGCACTCTCTCCAGCTCATTTATATTCCTCTTAAGGACTGGAGTCCAAAACTGCACTACATACTCCAGATGAGGCCTCACCAGGGACCTATAAAGAGGCATAATTATGTTTTCATTCCTTGAGTTAATGCCCTTTTTTATGCAAGACAGAACTTTATTTGCTTTAGTAGCCACAGAATGACACTGCCCAGAATTAGACAACTTGTTATCTACAAAGACCCCTAGATCCTTCTCATTTAAGGAAACTCCCAACACACTGCCATTTAGTGTATAACTTGCATTTATATTATTTTTGCCAAAGTGCATAACCTGCATTTATCAACATTGAACCTCATTTTCCAGTTTGCTGCCCAGTTTCACAATTTAGACAAATCACTCTGCAAAGTGGCAGCATCCTGCATGGAACCTATAGTTCTGCACAATTTAGTATCATCTGCAAAAATAGAAACAGTACTTTCAATGCTCACCTCCAGGTCATTAATAAACAAGTTGAAAAGCAAGGGACCTAGAAAGACTATATCTATATATCTATCTGTCTATCTGTCTGTCTGTCTGTCTGTCTATCTATCTATATATCTATATATCTGTCTAGAAACCCCACAACAAATGTCATGGGTACTCAAGTACTGGTTGAATTTGGTACAATTTGCTCTAATGGCAATACTGGCTATATCTCTTGCTTGGTGATCAATATGGAATGTTCTTTTTGCCAACTGACATCTATATGTCCTGAACTTATTTAGATCCCCCTGATGTTCCAGTCCTTTTTCTTCCTCAACACTCCCCAACCTCCATACATTTCAATTATAACTGCCCTACGATAACTTATGGCCCACCACCTAACTTAACCACTTTATCACGCCCACCTCATCGCACTTTGCCTGGTCCTTCTGCCATCTCATAATTTCCCAAACTTGATACTGCTGTGGTTGGTACTTCTGTATCTGTACATACCCCTGTGTAGTTATTAAACACTTTCCTAGCCCTCATCCTAAATCCAGTATCTATATTTTCCTCTGTTTGATGTGCTTTTCTGTTCTTCATCTCTTATGAGATATTTCTTTTTACTTGATATTCAGTTTAGCGGATTTTTCTCTTGCTGAGATCTCCGACCTATTTTTCAATCCTATTTTTTACCTACCGTAGCTTGTTTTCAGGAAACATTAACATTTGCATAACTATTTTATGGCTTGCCAGTCCCCAGGGCCAATGTACAGTGGTAGTTTATTTGTGTCCGTAACCTACTTCTTTGTTTACGTATTTCAGAGTCTCCTCACATATCATGGGACATGCACGCAACTGCCTACGCTTCCCAAGTTCTATTGTAGCATTTAAAGTCGGTAAGTGCCATTCTGCTAATAAGGAAGCTATTAATTCATAATGATACTGGTGTGCATTTTAATCAAATCCTATTCACTTTGCTTGATCTTCAGGAGACTGCACAGCATGTACATGTACTGGCTTCCCTAGAAAAACCTGCAGCCTGTAACATTATTTTTTTTATCAAAAAATTAAAACTACACCCTCCACATAATACTCATGTTCTTCTGCATGTTACTTATTTACCTTGCGTCTAGCAAAAAAAACCCCAATAAAACTCCTCTCGGCAAGGAGTGCGACTCCCCTGAGAGGAACTACCATGCTTCGCGTACCGGTGAAAGACATTGCTTTTGGACTGTTTCCACTTTAGTTTTAATGAGGTTTTGGACCTGATACAATATTTTTTAAAATGCATGGATGCAGCACCAATATAAATATATAAATGTGCTGAAACTATTGTTTTTAACCACAATAAATAAACACAGACCTGTACAAGTAGAGACCATCTCCACTATAAAATGATTACATGATGGTTTTGGATCACTTGTATGGGAAATCCATACATACCGTATAGGGGGCTATTTACTAAAATCTGAATTTTTCTGGTCAGGCTTTTTGGGGCAAAAATTTTAATTTTTCGTGAAAAAAAAAAGATTTTTTTGAGATGTATTATACCCTGATGCTGCAAAAAGTTTGAATTCAAAATGCACCATCTCAGACCTGTAGAGGTCATGTAGAAGTCAATAGGAGATATCCCTATTATAATTTGAAGAGCCCTATAATCAGATATATTTGGGGTTTTCATGCAAAAACCTGAATATATTGATCGATTTGGGAAAAAAGTTAATGTTTTTTCCCTAACCGAGTTATTTGGGTAAAGCTCTGCACGCAACCATAATGCAACAGGAGCAATTTAAAGTGGACCCATCACCCACAAAAATATTCAAAATCCTATTTTATCACATTAGACAAGCAAGCTATTTTGATTTTGGTATTTCTTTCTAATGAACTGTTTGATGCCCAGTATGTATTGATTTGCCTGTGTATGTGGCCTGCAGGGACCACAAAATGAAAACTGTGCATATGACTTTTGCTGCCAATTCAGCTTCTGAATACACAGAACCCAGCTGTGCATTGTGTGTCATAACACAGCCCAATCCCAGCTAGGGTTGCCACCTTTTATTGTAAAAAAATACCGGCCTTCCTATATATTTCCCTATTAATAACATTAGGTCAAGCATAATTTTTACCGGTCAGGCCGGTAGAATACCGGCCAGGTGGCATCCCTAATCCCAGCATATTCTATATTACCCCACATTATTCATATATGTCATT
This sequence comes from Xenopus petersii, assembly GCA_038501925.1. Lineage (NCBI taxonomy): Eukaryota > Metazoa > Chordata > Amphibia > Anura > Pipidae > Xenopus > Xenopus petersii. The sequence continues at coordinate 211,909,983 of CM076672.1, read as the reverse complement.
CTCATTCGTCAGTCTGCTGCCAATCTCTACTTTCATTTTCCTTTTGTTTCCCCTACTCTCCTGTTCTTAATAACCCACTCTGATGTCTCCCCTTCTTCATCTATATAACACTTCTCCATTGCTTCTCTACTTCTCTCTTTCTTTTCATCTTCTATATGCTCTTTTAACTTGTAAGTAGCAGCAAAAGAAAGCATATATTACAGTAAAAAAGTTCAAGAATTCAAAACTTTTGCATACATCCCCCCCCTTGAGAGGATGGCATTTCGGTGCTGGGGCGTTACCAGTGTCAGACTGGCCCACCAGGATACCAGGAAAACTCCCGGTGGGCCAAGGTGTCAGTGGGCCCTCATGCTGCTAAACTTTTGGCCTATTTCATGGCTTTTCCCTATTCTATGAGAACAAAGAGGCTAAATAGATGGAATAATAGATTATAGTACTGTATGTAAAGAAAACAAACTAGCAGAATAGAGGTTGATTGAGGAGATAAAGAATATTAGTACAGAGAGTGGGCCCCTGGTCTAAGGTTTTATGGTGGGCCCCTGATCTAAGGTTTTTGGGTGGGCCTCTGGTGTCCCAGTCCAACACTGGGCGTAACTAAAGAGGAAGTAGACCCTGCAGCTGCAGTGGGGCCCTGTAGTTATAGGGGCCTCATGAAGCCCTTATTAATGAACAATTTCAACACATACTGGTAAAACAGGACAAAATCTGGTTATGCTGGGGGCCCTAAGATTAATTTGCTGTGGGGCCCAGTGACATCTAGTTACCTACTGTATCGGCGCATCCCTCCTCAGTTCCAGCACTGCCCCTCTAAACTAGATTGCTCTGCAAGGCTTTGTGCAATCGACAGATACTTTACATTGTTACAGGTATGGGATCCATCATCCGGAAACCCGTAATCCAGAAAGCTCTGAATTACGGGAAAGCTGTAGTGATGTGCGGGCCGGCCCGATACCCGCAGGTTGAGAGGGTTCGAGTAGACCTCGCACTCTTCTTCGCAGGTGGCAGACGGGTGTGGGTTGAGCTCTTCTCCTGCTCTCCCCGCCCGCCACTGTCAAATGCCAGCTTCTGACTTCCGGGTTCTTCTTTTGCAAACGATGCGCCTGCTCGGCCTGCCCAGAAATTGGGCTCGGGCGGGCGCAGGTGGAGGGAGGGCGGGTGGTGGGCGGTTGCGGTCAGACATCACTAGAATGGGGGACATCACTAGAAGGCTGTCTCCCATTGACTTATATAAATATATATAAATAATCCAATTTTTTTAAAAGTATTTTCCTTTTCCTCTCTGTAATAATAAAACAATACCTGGTACTTGATCCCAACTAAGATATAAGTAATCCTTATTGGAAGTTGAACCAGCCTATTGGGTTTATTTAATGTTTAATGAAGGTATGAAGATCCAAATTATGGAAAGATCCTCAGGCCCCGAGCATTCGGGATAACAGATTCCATACATGTATTATCAAAATGACCCAATATAGAACCGTGTGGCACACAATTAAGAACCCTAGTCCAATTATAGAATATGCCATTAACAGCTACTCTGTGTATCTTTTTCAGTAGCAGAATTAGTGCAACCAGAGCCTGAAGCAAAGGGGACTCAGTGGTGTATCATTTATTCACCCTACAACCCTCCCATTATCTTTCACATTGTCAAACTAAAGGTTTTTATTTTAATATATCAACACTAAATGAATCACAAAAACAGATGTGATTAATGCAAGCAGATTAAACTTACTGCACATATATAACCCGCACGGTAATAATGAAATAATAATAGAGGTTTTCAGAGAACTGAGTAGCAATCAAGGTAGATTTAAAATACCAAATATGAAAGGGTGTAATTACTTGTGCTAAAATATAGTACAGCCTTCAGTCAACTAAGCCGCAAGGAGACAGGAGTTATATACTGTGCATGGCATTAAAGGAAGGAACATGATTTTTATTTTTTTACTGATCAACACTTATAGACTTGAGTTCCCACTATGTGCATGCAACACAGTGATCACAATTAAATAAAAGAGACTATCACAGGGACATGATTGTAATATTATAGTAATAATTTTCTGTTGTTGATTTAAACTTCCACAACGTATATCATTTATACTGCCTCATTTGAATCCACTTGTAAATTGACAAAATGTTTAGTATATCATGCAAAGCACGCATTGTGTCTTTTAGTTGACATTGTTTTGTTGAACGTTTCATACTCCGCACCACAGTTACCTTCCCTTACATACAGGTATGGGACCTGTTATCCAGAATGCTCGGGACCTGGGCTTTTCCGGATATGGGATAATTCCATAATTTGGATCTTCATACCTAAAGCCTACTAAAAAATGATTTAAACATGTAATAAACCCAATAGGATTGATTTGCCTTTGATGACTATTATTATTGTTTTGTTGGTATCAAGTGCAAAAGTATTTTTTTATTATTATACAGCAGTGATCCCAACTAGTAGCTTGCGAGTTACATGTTGCTCTCCGACCCCTTGGATGTTGCTCTCAGGGTCCTCAAAGCAGGTACTTATTTTTGAATTCCAGGCTTGAAGGCAAGTTTTAACTGCATAAAAAATAGGGGCTACCAAAATATCCAATCACAGCCCTTATTTGGCACCCCAAGGGACTTTTTCATGCTTGTTTTGCTCCCCAACTCTTTTTATGTTTGAATGTGACTCATCGGTAAAAAAAGTTGGGGACCCCTGTTATTAGGGATGCACCAAATCCAGTATTTGGTTCGGTATTTGGCTTTTTTCAGCAGGATTCGGCCTAATCCTTCTGGCCGGCCGAACTGAATCCAAATCCTAATTTACATATGCAAATTAGGGACGGGGAGGGAAATCGTGTGACTTTTTGTCACAAAACACGGAAGTAAAAAATTTTCACATGCAAATTAGAATTCAGATTTGGTTAGAATCTTTTGCAAAGGATTCGGGTTTCGACTAAATCCAAAATAGAGGATTCGGTGCATCCCTACCTGTTATAGAGAATAAGGAAATCAATTTTAAAAAATATCATTATTTGATTAAAATGGAGTCTATGGGAGATGGCTTTACACTAAATTCTGGATAACAGGTTTCCGGATAATGGATCCCATACCTTTACATCCTATTGACTTAGCGTATATCAAAATAGTTTTATATGTTGCCCTTGTGAAAGGATTTTTGCTAAAGCCACTGTAGTTTGGGTGCATTTTTATATCCATATATTAAAGGGGTTGTTCACCTATGAGATAACTTTTAGTATGATGTAGAGAGGGATATTCTGAGACAATTCACTGTTTTCATTTTTTATTATTGAAGGTTTTTGAGTTATTTAGCTTTTTATTCAGCCGCTCTCCAGTTTGTAATTTAAGCAATCTGGTTGCTAGGGTCCAAATTCCCCTAGCAACCATGCACTGATTTAAATAAGAGATTGGAATATGAATAGGAGAGGCCTGAATAGAAGGCTCAGTAATAAAAAGTAACAATAAAAATACATTTGTAGCCTTACTGAGCATTTGTTTTTTTGAAGGGAGTCAGTGACGCCCATTTGACTGCTGCGAAGAAAAAAAGCAAATAACTAAAACTATAAAAAATAAATAATGAAAACGAATTGAAAAGTTGCTTAGAATTGGCCGTTCTATAACATAATAAAAGTTACCTTAAAGGTGAAACACCCCTTTAAGAGAAGCAAAGTATTTTTAGCTTTATATATATTTCTGAGGCAGCACTTTTCCAAACGGAATATTAATCCTACAGGGCACTTTAGGCCAGCATTATTAGCACATGAAAATAGAGTCTTAAATCGGCACTACTCCACTAAATCTCTACATACTGCTCCATGCAATGCATTTATAAGGCAGGCCTGGCATTTACTTGGCTCAAGTTCAAATAAGCTTCCCTTTAGCACTGCAATGATTTGTTCATGCCAAGTATTATGTATACAATCATGTATACATTGCATTAATTAATGTAATAATGAATAATAAAATAATATCAATAATGCATAAAAACAATATGTAGTATTCAAAAAATCTATTTCCCTAATTACAAGATCCATTTTGGAAACTGAGTTTACATTTTAAGAGTTAAAAAAGTAGCTTTTTAAACTGACATTAAAGGGAAACATATCCCGCTTTTTGGCATAAACTCATTCAGTTAGGAAGGGACCAGTTTCCCTCCTCATTCAATCCCCTCTAACAGCTTGCTCCATGTTGAAGTGATGCATTCTGGGATTTAAAGCCACTCTGTGCATTGCCAAACATGGAAAGCGAGGCTTTTCAATCTAAGAAACCATCACTTCAATGTGGGACAAGGTGGGGAGGGAAATGGTCCAAGGCAAATCATCATGGTTTCATCTTTATTTAAAGGGCATGTGAAGTCTAAAATAGAATAAGGCTAGAAATGCTGTATTTTGTATACTAAATATAAACATGAACTTACTGCACCACAAGCCTAATCAAACAAATAATTTATTATTTCAAAGTTGGCTACAGGGAGTCACCATCTTGTAACTTTGTTAAACATCTTTGCAAGACCAAGACTGTGCACATGCTCAGTGTGGTCTGGGCTGCTTAGGGATCGTCATAAACAAAGCTGCTTGAGTTCTGCATGGCTGGGAAGTAAGGTGGGGGCTCCCCCTGCTGTTCATAAGTATGATTGTTTCCCTGCTCAGCAGTTAGGGACCATCTGACAATTCCTATCCACAGCAGTAAATGAAGGGAGAATTTCACTGCATACAGTCAGGTTTCTTATAAAAACAGTACACATTTTTTAATTATAGTATATTGGAGATAGGTTTCTTTTTCATTAAGGAAAGTAAAAATGGGATTTTATTTTTTTGCCTTTACATGCCCTTTAAAAACAGCCATGTGGGCAGACAGTAGGGATGCAACTCCGTGTTTTAAGATTGGCCACTGTAATTAATTAAATGTGAGGATTCTTACAGGACACAAAATCACAGGGCACAGGGCATAAATGAACTAAAGTTCAGAGTTCAGATAATTGGAAAATGTGAAGGGTTTTGATATAAAGGGAGGCAGAAGCATCTAAAAGGTTATATATAAATTGTATAGCTATGGGGGAACCTTGATTGCAATGTCTTTTCAGAGAACTCAACCAAGGACGTTCTTTTGTAATTAAGAAGAGGATATTTCATCTTAAGCTGCTAGAAGGAAGCACAAAGTGGCTATAGAACACTAGCAAATACAGACACTGGATATTTCCTAAGCACATCTGAAAACGTAAGCCAGCTGGTATTATACATAGTAATGTGTCAACCAAGGGATTTTTCCATTGGCCATTTTAAGGCCATTAATTATTCTTGAACAATTTACAATAAACAGTGGACAAACGCATAATAAAAGGCATCCCTTGAGATTTCTCATAAATGGTTATTGTTGTGAAATTTTGGAATTGTTTCCATGATGTGATTAAACTGGCAGGAGACAATGCTGCCACACTGGACAGGGCTTTATATATCCTTTGTTTATTTGTATGAACCAACAGCTATCCTTCTGCAGAACAAAATAAATCTTGTAGAGAGAAGGTTGTATTAAATACATATGAAATCCTATAACTGTGTTGCTTTTGTGAAGCAATTTGGGCAAAGAAATAATTGAGAAATATGAAGCTTACTGCATTTCCCATAACAATGTCACAGATATGATGTTATAATAGATTTCATTATCTATTTTTTTATGCTATAAACACAAAATACAGTGTAACGCTGTTTAAACTAAGGGTGGTTTCTGGTACTCAGGACCTCCCTTTAACTCACCTAACTTGGACTCGGACCTGATCTCTTAAAGGGAATGTAAAGTATAAAATAGAATATGGCTAGAAATGCTGTATTTTGTATACTAAATATAAACATGAACTTACTACACCACAGGTCTATTCAAACAAGTAATTTATTCTTTCAAAGTTGGCCACAGGGGGTCACCATTTTGTAACTTTGTTAAACATCTTTGCAAGACTAAGACTGTGCACATGCTCAGTGTGATCTGGGCTGCTTAGGGATCGTCATAAACAAAGCTGCTTGAGTTCTGCATGGCTGGGAAGTAAGGCGGGAGCTCCACCTGCTGTTCATAAGTATGATTGCTTCCCTGCTCAGCAGTTAGGGACCATCTGACAATTCCTATCCACAGCAGTAAATGAAGGGAGAATTTCACTGCATACAGTCAGGTTTCTTATAAAAACGGTACACATTTTTTAATTATAGTATAATAGAGATAGGTTTCTTTTTCATTAAAGAAAGTAAAAATGGGATTTTATTTTTTTGCCTTTACATGCCCTTTAATAACATGGGCATCCATGGTTCGTGAAACAAATAATATCCTTGTTATTTGGGGATCTCATGCAATCTCTTGGTTGATACTTCATAGGTGGTACACATTCAATCACTTCATAGATACCTCATATATTTTCATCCACCTGATAATGTCATACAGTCATAGTTTTAGCAACACACAGAGGTAGTACTCAATTATAGGTGAATTAGTCCCCAGTGCTAGTAGATGCTCGCAGTGGTGCCTTACTCCAGGGATCTCTAGTTCCTGGGCCTGACTGCTTGAATCCCTATATTGGCAGGTGACAAAGTAGGGAACTAACCCTCCTGAACTCCTAGTTGCTACTCACCTAACTATCCTGATCCTGCATCTCACACCTAGAACAAGTTAATGCTTTACACCAACGTCACCTACTGAAGCCTACCTTCATCTCAGGCACTCCAGCACCAACAAGCCCCTCCAGTAAGTGGGATGCAAAGAAACCGAGCACATGGTGACTTCCCTTTTTTAAAATTACGGAAACACAACATCACCATGCTAACTATTGAAATACAGGTATAGGATCCCTTATCCGGAAACCTGATCTCCAGAAAGCTCCGAATTACGAAATGGCTGTCTCCCATAGACTCCATTTTATCCAAATAATCCAAATTTTTAAAAAGGAATTCCTTTTTTGTACTTGATCCCAACTAAGATACAATTAATCCTTATTGTAAGCAAAACCAGCCTATTGGGTTTATTTAATGTTTAAATGAATTTCTAATAGACTTAAGGCATGAAGACCCAAATTACAGAAAGAACCGTTATCTGGAAACCCCCAGGTCCCGAGCATTCTGGATAACAGGTCCCATACCTGTACCAGGGAAACCTGAAAAAGGAAACAGTTTCCTCGATCTATGAAACAGGGCTAGTGGATTAACCTTTATGGGAACTGCCTGAAATAAAATTGAGCAAAACCTTTACCCTCCTATAACAGTAGAAAACAAGCATTTAACAACATTATGTTTTTTCTTGCTGAGATAAAGGGGCAAATTCACTAAGATTCGAAGTTGCGCCAGGCGCAACTTCGCCGCACTTCGACAGGCGTATTTTCGCCAGCGCTCCGCAAATTCACTAAAATCCGAAGTTGCGCACAGGGGTAGCGTAAGTTTTTGAAGTTGCGCTAGCGTTAATTCGCCAAGCGAAGCAAAGTTTCGCTAGGGATGGTTCATTTGCATACAGCGCCAAATTCAAATTTCAATGGAGGAACACGTATTAGCACTACAAATGCCTAGAAAACCTTCAAATCAGCAAATGAAAATTTTATTTTGCCCTACACATGTGCCCACTGTCTAGGTAAGTTGCCATGAGTCAGGAAATGTAGGGGGGAAGGAGGGGAGCCCCAGAAATATTTTCAATCTTTTTCAGCCTATCACCCATCATGTAGAAAACACGCCAGCGTTTTTTGGGACTTAGAAAAAAATGTGACTTTTTTTTAAACAATCCCTATCTACTCTATTGCGCTTCGCCAGGTCTGAGGTGGCGAAGGAAGTCTAGCGTAAAAGGTAGCGTTCAGTACACTGCGCAAGTTAGTGAATTTGCGTAGTTAAGTCGCTAGCGAAAATTCGCCTGGCATAAGGGTGCAAAGTAACACTAGCAAAACTACGCCAGTGCTCGGTAGTGAATTTGCACAGTAACGAAAAATGCCAAACACTAGGGAATTAACGCTAGCGTTCGGCGCTACGGCGCTTAGTGAATTTGCGCCATAATGTCTGTCAAATTATTATATAAAAAAAGGAAATCATTTTTAAAAATCTGAATTATTTGCTTAAAATAGAGTCTATGGGAGATAATAAGGATCTTTCTGGATAATTGGTTTCTTGATAACAGATCCCCCACCTGTATATATAATCAGGGTGTATTTGCCCTTTAAAAACAAACGTTTGTACATTTATCAAAATGTTCAAGAAATGTAATTTAGGAGTAGGAAAGCTCTTTTCAATAACAAACAAACCTTTTGCCCTCTCTGTGCCTCTATGATATGAAATAGACAACAGTAAGACACTTTCAGTGGACATGTGGTTTGCAGGTGAAAGCCAGACAGAAAGGATTAGAGCAGATAACTCACAGTCCAGATTTAGTTCATGGCTGTGATCCTAATTCCATAATCAATAACATTTAAAAGGATATATTTCAGCACAGCTGATCCCTCCACCGCAAACCCACATTGTATTACGTTTACGTTCATTTATCAAAATAAGATTTCTGCATTCTTGTAGAAATATGATCATCGATGCCCGACAAAAGATTATAAACATATTTGTTCCCCAGGAATTTGCTTTTATTATGAGATGAAGAAGCAAGTGTGCTTATATGTCCTTAATAATGATAGTTATAGTGTTATTCAGGTATTAGTTTAATCAGGTCTGACAATATCCCAGGCTGCATATCCCTTCAGGTCCGACGTGGATTAATGTCCTCCAGCCGGCACAGAATAGCAACACTGTGTGTTAAATTGAATCAAAATTTCTTGAAAGGGGAATTAAAACCTACTAGTAAATAAGCTCTGTTGGCTCAACCGCCAGAGACCCGCAGCTTAAGATTTTATCAAACCAATGACACCAGTAGGCAAACATTTCTAATATTGCCTTTTGTTGCTCCTCTAAGACTGATAGAGTGGATGGAATTGATGGAAGGGGCTAATTTCATTTTACTTACTTGCGCAGGGCACGGTAACAATCCGACATGTTTTCTACATTTTTAAGAAATTGCCAGAAATTGCATGCATTAATCCCATAAATACATTGCTGCCTGCATTTATCAGTGGTGTATTTGAGAAGAGAGGTACATATGCACCTCTTTGTGCCCACAAGCACAAGCCCTTAAATCAGGCATTAGGGGGCAGATTTATCAAGGGTCGAATTTCAAATTTGAAAAACTTCGGAATTCGAATTCAAAAAGACCAACCGAAATGAAATTGAAGTTTTCTTTTTGGCTGAATAGGTCAGTTTTCGATCAAATTGAATTTGGACTATTCCCTAGTCGAAGTACATAAAAATAAACTCGAAATTCAAATTTTTTTCATTCTTTGATAAATCTGCCCCTAGGTGTAATATGCAGACAGACCCTGGAAGCAAGTTCTTTTCAACCAATTATAATAACTCACAGTGAGTACCAAATATTAGGGTTTGAGAACCCTCCAAAGCCTTTACTTTAAGATGTTTACAGTAGACATTCTGAGAGACATTCCTTATGCCCATGGGCGTCCACAAAAAAAATTTCAGGGTGGGGCAAGTAGGTAAATTTATCACAAGCAAAATGTCTACAAATATTTTAGACACAAATCTAAGGCTGAAATTGTTAAAGAGGTGGTTCACCTTTAAGGTAGCATTTATAATGTTATAGAATGGCCAATTCTAAGCAACTTTTCAATTGGTCTTCATTATTTATTTTTTATAGTTATTTGCCTTTTACTTCTGACCGTCAGGTCCAAACACACAAATGCAGAATCAGAAACACTAAGTAAAACACACACGTGTACATGGCAGGCAAACTAATACACAAGACAGAAGATTAGGACAAATCTGGAGCTTTCACTGACAATAAACTTTAGTGCTATTACCTTATTACAAGCCTGCTGCTGCTGCTGCTGCTGCTGCACAAACTGCTCGTCTTCCATTCCGTCGAAGTCCCGGTACAGCTGTACAGGGATTGGTTAGGCTGCAGAGTGAATCTTTCAAGTCTATCCAATCATGTACAGCTGCACAGTGATTGGTTATACTGCTGGGTCAATCCCTCTAACCTATGCAATCATTGTTCAGCTGCACCTGGACTTAGACACACTGTATCTACAGGCAGTGGCTTGAAACAGCTTCAGTTCAGATCAGAAACTGCCCTTATTTGTGGACGCCTGTGTTTATGCCCAAATTAATGACCTTTAGAAAAGGTTCAGTGGCATTTGGCAATGCGATGATGCTCGTCCTTCACCCTCTAACCAAGCATATATGTGGTTTGTTAAAGATTTTTTTCAGACATTTCATATTATTTTATTTTTTAACGTAACAAATTCACAGAACTTCACATGGCTAAACATGATCCCATGAAGAATATTCTTTCTCTCTCCCTCTCTCTCTCTCTCTCTCTCCGAGTTTCAGGCTGTTATTTTACCAGTCACTGCTTGTACTTATAGTCCTGGTGTGGAACAAAGTATTTACTCAGCATTCTTTGCACACACGTATCTATAAGCAATATAAAAGTGAAATTGTAGAATAACATCCTACTCTTTAGAGCACTACGTTCAGTCAAGTTAGCTTTTACTAAACTACTGTTTAAGGCCTTTTGACTTATATACAAATCATATGTACCATTCTTGTTCTTCCCATCTATCCTTATTTGACCATATTCCCTTTCTGTCCTATCTGGGGAGAACTGTGAAACTGTCTTTTAAAGCAATATTGTCCTAGAATTATATATATATATATATATATATATATATAGATATATATATATATATATATATATATATATATATATATATATATATATTAGGGATTCCACCCCTAATTTGCATATGCAAATTCGGATTTGGTTCGGCCGGACAGAATCCAAATCCTGCTGAAAAAGGCCAAATCCTGGCCGAATCCCAAACCAAAACCTGGATTCACTGCATCCCCAATATATATATATATATATATATATATATATATATATATATATATATATATATATATATAGTTTCTGTTGCATAAGCTTTGTGTATCTTTGTCTTTTTCTGCGTAAGGACACCCATGCAAACATGGATAAAACATATAACTCTATAATACTGGTGTTCTTGTAGGAATCTAAACCTGTGTTGTAACTACCAGGAAGGCTGGGGATGCACCCAAGGTGACCCCCTGTGGGGCCCCTGAGGTGGCAGAATCTACAGTCATATGAAAACGTTTAGGAACCCCTCTTAATTCTTTGGACTTTTATCATTGGCTGAGCTTTCAAAGTAGCAACTTTCTTTTAATATATAACATGCCTTATGGAAACAGTAGTATTTCAGCTGTGACATTGGATTATCAGAAAATATGCAATATGCATCATAACAAATTTAGACAGGTGCATACATTTGGGCACCCCAACAGAGATATTACATCAATACTTAGTTGAGCCTCCTTTTGCAAATGTAACAGCCTCTAGATGCCTCCCATAGCCTTTGATGAGTGTCTGGATTCTGGATGGTGGTATTTTTGACCATACAAAATCTCTCCAGTTCAGTTAAATTTGATGGCTGCCGAGCATGGACAGCCTGCTTCAAATCATCCCATAGATTTCCGGTGATATTCAAGCCAGGGGACTGTGACGGCCATTCCAGACAGGAGCGGATTAATGCCTAGGCTAATCTAGGCTATAGCCTAGGGCCCCACAGTGCTGAGGGGCCCATGGGGCTTTTTCAATTTGTTTTTATTTTGTTTAAAAAAAAAGTTTTTTAACTGTGCTGCTGGGGCCCAGTAGGGTGCCGTTCCACCCCCTCCAGCACAGGCGGTACCTGCTTTCTGCATAAATGCCTTTGTAGATTTCAAAGTGTGTTTAGGCTCATTTTCATGTTGGAATATCAAACCCCTAGGAAACTTCAACTTTTTGACTGATGCTTGAACATTACCTGAAGAATTTGTTGACATTGGGTCCCTGAACTAGCCACACAGCCACACAGCATGATGGAACCTCCACCAAATTTGACAGTAGGTAGCAGGTGTTTTTCTTGGTATGCGGTGTTCTACTTCTGCCATGCAAAGCGCTTTTTTGTTATGACCAAATAACATTTTTGTCTCATCAGTCCAAAGCACAAAGTCCAAAATGACTGTGGCTTGTCTAAATGAGCTTTTGCATACAACAAGCGACTCTGTTTGTGGCGTGAGTGCAGAAAGGGCTTCTTTCTCATCACCCTGCCATACAGATGTTCTTTGTGCAAATTGCACTAAAGTGTAGAACAATGATACAGATACACCATCTGCAGCAAGATGTTCTTGCAGGTCTTTGGAGGTGATCTTTGAGTTGTCTGTAACCATTCTCTCAATCCTCTGCATATGCCGATCCTGTATTTTTCTTGGCCTGCCAGACCTGGGTTTTACAGCAGAAATACCTCACATGTGGTCTGGAGCTCACCCAGTGGAGGGGTCAGGGAAGAGAATCTAAAGCCTGACAGTCTATCCACTGTGTCCCTTCACTGTAGGCAAATCTTACTCTCCTAGAGAGTCTATAAAGATTATATTCCTGACACTCACTAGCCTCATGGTCACGAACCAGGGCCCGCCCCCCTCTAGTTACCTTACTGATATGCTCTAATAGATTTGCCACCTTTCCCATCCAGAAAGCTGCATGGAGGTGACATCACAGGGGCATGAATATGATGTCATGGGATGGGGTGATGTCCTCAATGGGATGAGACTGTGAAATGACTGAGATTGGTTGATTGCCGCATCAATCTAGGGGAGTCCTGCCTGGTTTTCCTAATTTGTAAAACCGGGCAGGCAGTTTTGATCAGGACAGCCCTTCTGAAAACAGACAGGTGACAACCCTATGCTCTGGGCTGCTGTAACTTACCTGGCAGGTGCTGCTGCCTGAGACAAGTTTCTCAACTCGCCTCATTGGTGCAGCATCCCTGCCTTTATATTAAAGGGGTTTGGTATCTTTAAATTAGCTTTTAGTATGATATTCAGGGACAATTTTCATGTGGTTTCCATTTTTTATTACTTGTGGTTTTCGAGTTATTTAGATTTTTATTCTGGAGCCTTACAGAGCATTTGTTTTTAGATGGGGTCAGTGACCCCATTTGAAAGCTGGAAATAGTCAGCAGAAGAAGGCAAATAGTTCAAAAACTATAAAAAATGAAAAATAATGAAGGGCAAATGAAAATTTGCTTAGAATTAGCCATTTTATTACATCTGAATGGCACACAAGAACTTGGGGGAAGATGGAGGCATATGTGCCTCACTCCTCCGGCCCTCCAGAAGAAGGCAGATTGTGGCAGTTTTTTTGCACTGCAAAAGATACAATTTCTCTTGTGTCTGTTTATATATATTTATATATACTGTGCACCTATCCAGTTCTACCAATGCCTATACCTAGGTTAAACGAAATAAGAGAAGGCGTGAACACTTTTAGGCTTTCAATTCTTTTTTCTGAAGGTCAAATGGAATAAGAGTTGTCAGAAACACTTCTATAGCTTCCCCCATTTCTCTATTCTTTGTCCTTATACAGTAGGCACCTTTCTTTTGTTACCAAACACTTTTCCTGTAAGAATAATGAAGCAGAGCAGGCAGTAACCCTTCTAGCATGTTTGTTCCCCTTTGAGCCTATATATTAGGCACTCATGTAATCATAATAGTGTTGTGATTTCTGCAAGGGAAATGAAAGCTGATCAGGCAATAACATTGTCTCTGTCTCTAAATTTTAGGCACCTATCACATGCCACCAATAAATTAAACCAGAACTGACAAAATTATTCTTTGTTTTTGTCCCCTTCTCCCTGTCCCTGTGTATTAGGCACCTATTATAATAACTAAATGAAATCAGAACACGCAGTAAATCTTCTACCTCTCTGTCGCTGCTAATATTTACTGAGACCATTCAGTGATTTCCTGCACTTTGTATTATGATTTCTGACTGGCACACTTTTTAGATGAGTCTTTAAATACAGTAAGTGATAATGTCTCGTAAAGGAGTTCTATAAATTTACAGAAAGCAGGTGAATGCTCATAATAAAGGATCAACAGAAGGAGTCAAGTTTGGGTTAATGGTAATAACTCCCATGCCAGCTTCTTGGTAACTAATAATAGATTATAAGATATACTAAAAAGGACTCCTTGTGCCTGAACCACTCCGTATTATGTAAACGTACTTGGGCTATATAAAGAAAAGCACATGAAATGTGCAGCATTAATTCAGTTTTGTTTTCATTAAGTTCCCCTTGGACAGCAGCAAATCTATAAGAGCATACATGCAAATATACAGCCGCGAAACATATTGTACAAGGCTGGAGCTTTGCAGTATCTGTCTACTCACTGCAGTAAGAATTTATTATGAATGTGAATCTGAAGACTGCACAGAATGTCAAGCGTCCGGAATATTCTAACTGGGAGTTAAAATAGCTCATCTGGCCACGAGCTGTTTAAAGGGTATTATATTCTAACTCCCGATACAGTTTTTCCTGTTTACAAATGAAGTAATGCCGTAATATAAGTGAGCAGAAGTCAATGGAATACTCATCATGCCTCCAGTCATTAGAGGGGAGCTCTTAGTAATACTGTGAGTATTCCACACCTGACACTATATTTCTGTATGCAGAATTTATGAGTCATATCTATTGAATTGCAGCAACACCTGACACAAACCCATATGTAAAATACATGTGTAAGGTAAAGTAAAAAAAAAGTATAGTAAAATGGGGCAAACTGGGGCTCCCAAAACCATGAGCTTTACTGATAATTGGCCAGGATGAGACTCTATTTTCTCCGGTGTGAGCCCTCTCGTTTGAAGGAGGCCAGGGTCTAGTGCGACTATATTGCTCGGGTTTGAGATACAAATAATGATGGGCACCAGTGGTTCTTAACTTAACCATGAATATTTATTGAACAAGAGCCACAAAGGAGTGTAATGACATATCACAGAATTGGTCAGGAGTACTGGTTAGCATACAAGGCACAAGGCAAGATAATCAAGGAGAATAAAGCAGCTTACTTAAAGGTCACCCCCAGCTTTGGAACTTGTCTTAAATTTAACCCAGAGATGCTTTCCAAGTCCCTAAGTCTATGCACTTATTCAATACTTCTGGGCTATAGTGTGCTGGGAGCCTGTTCCTCCTTTTTGGAGTTTTGGCCTGCTCATATAAATAATCCTAATCTATCTGTCATTTATAGAATGACCAGCATATCCTACCACTAATTAGGTCTGACCTACCTAGGTTCAATAAGACCCGCCTTGCCAGCTCAGGTAAGGGCTACAACAAAATGAATCCAGTGCACATGTGTGCTCAATTTATATACTTTAACATATTGCCACGGTAAACTAAGAACGTTAAAGGTCATACTGTACTCTAACCCAAGAAGGGGAGCTTGTTTCTGTTATATGTCTAAAGACAGAAATCACTGTTGTGCTAGACTGTGTAATGACTTAAGCCATACACTAAAATGGTATATTTATCAGTCAGGAGAACTTAGAAATGAGGGGTATTTCTGTAATTTTGGTCTCCATACCATAAGACTGCTAAAAAGTCATTTAAATATACCCAATCCAATTGTTCTGCCCCTAATAAGGATTAATTATATCTTACTTGCGATCAAGTACCAGGTACTGTTTTATTACTACAGAGAAAAAGTAAATAATTTTTTAAAATTTGAATGATCTGCTTAAAATGGAGTCTATGGGGCAAAGTCACTAAGATGCGAAGTTGCGCCAGGTGCAACTTCGCCGCACTTCGCCACACTTCGCCAGCGCTCCGCAAATTCACTAAAATCCGAAGTTGCGCACAGGGGTAGCGTAAGGTTGCGAAGTTGCGCTAGCGTTGATTCGCTATATAAAGCGAAGTTACGCTATCGAAGGCTAATTTGCATACGGCGCGAAATTCAAATTTCAATGGAGGAACACGTATCAGCACTACAAATGCCTAGAAAACCTTCAAATCAGCAAATAAAATTTTTATTTTGCCCTACACATGTGCCCACTGACTAGGTAAGTTGCCATGAGTCAGAAAATGTAGGGGGGAAGGAGGGGAGCCCCAAAAAACAATTAGATCTTTTTCAGCCTATCACCCATCATGTAGAAAACACGCCAGCGTTTTTTGGGACTTAGAAAAAAATTTGACTTTTTTGGAAACAATCCCTATCTACTCTATTGCGCTTCGCCAGGTCTGAGGTGGCGAAGGAAGTCTAGCGTAAAAGGTAGCGTTCAGTACACTGCGCAAGTTAGTGAATTTGCGTAGTTACATCGCTAGCGAAAATTCGCCTGGCGTAAGGATGCGAAGTAACACTAGTGAAAATACGCCAGCGTTCGTTAGTGAATTTGTGCAGTAGCGAAAATGCCAAATGCTAGCAAATTAACGCTAGCGTTCGGCGCTTAGTGAATTTGTGCCTATGGGAGATAAACGTATTTCTGGATAAAGGATTGTATGCCTGTAATACATAGGTCAGATGACTCCCTGTGTACACATGTGTTACACCCTAACTTGCAAATCTGAATGACAACCAATTTGGGAGGCAAGTTAGGGGTGGGAGGGGGTTGTCTATGTGCTTTTCCCTATCTGCCCCTCATGAATTTAAAACATGGATGTTTGCATCCCAGTTTTTCACTTTGCATTTTGTTTGGAAATAAACCCTTTATTCTTTTGGGAGATTCTGGGATGTTATTGGTAGGAGTATGATGATTTCCATGGTTTTAGCAGAAAATAGCAAGATTTATTCAAGCAATATGCAGTGTTTTATTTATATCCACGTACATTGACATTGACCATTTAATCATATTCAGTCAATGGTTGGGCTCAACATTTGATGCCGGTGAATCCCATGCTAAGCTCTAAAGTCAGTAATGATTTCAATTGATGTATATTTATAATCTGGCATTTGGACTAAAATATATGGTAAGTAACTAAATCAGCATTGATTTAATCACACAAAAGCTGGTTCTTAATTTCAGAGCTATCATATGGTAGCTGAAACAGTCATGCAATATAAAGGTTTATTTGACTGCTCGTGCAAGATAAGCAAGATATCAGTCTGGCGCCTCATTACTTAACTGTAGGATTTACTAGGGGAGCCTGTAAACATATTGGTAACCCACCCCACTAGTGAATCAGGCTTTCCTTAACCTTTAAAGCTTGATCCATCAAACATTTAGAAATCTAGTTTATTCCCAGGTTGTGTTTTATGTCATTGCTGTAGTGCTGCAGCATATTGGCTTAGAGAGAAAGCATCCCACCATAGAATTATCCCCTATCCCCCCTATATAATAGACAGAGACCCAACTCCTGCCAGGAGACCACATGGTAAGTGCAACAAATGAGTGTCTTGTGTCCGGTGTACCATCATTTTTATCATTACCACAAGAAAGTTTAAAGGAGGAAGAAAAGGAGAAGGAAAGCTGTGGAGGCATTTTATTGCCAATAGATTAGCTGCAATAGTGCAAGCTAGAATGCTATATTTATTCTGTAGAATGTTTCACCATCCCTGAGTAAAAAGCTCTAGAAGCTCTCTGTTTGTTTACGATAGCAGCTGCAGTATTAGCTTGGTGTGACATCACCTCCTGTCTGAGTCTCTCCCTGCTCACTTATAGCTCTGGGCTCAGATTACAGCAGAGAAGGGGGGGGGAGGGGAAGAGGAGCAAACTGAGCATGCTCACGCCCAGGGCAAGAAGGTTTAAGCTGAAGGCAGGAAGTCTGATACAGATGCCCATGAGTACACAATAGAAGGATAGAAATGCTGTGTTTCTTTTGACTCAGAGCATCATTACTTTGAAAGTTTACTGGTATATTTAGGTGGACCTTTCTGATAAGGCTTACTTAGTTTTAACCTTTCCTTCTCCTTTAACAATAGTCAACCATGACTTCCATTTACCAAAATTAGGTTTAATTCCTTGTCATCAAAATGTCATGTTTTTGAATTCTAAATTAAAAAAAGGAATGAATAAAGCTATTATTTAAGTAACCACCCTGAGTATAAAGTTATGAACAGGCATGTAAAACAGAAGAAATTACCAATTTCTTTTATATACAGGAGCCAACGAGCTACATGTTCAGCAGTGCTTAAGCAAATATAGTTGCCATGGTTACTATCAAGCCATTTTAAGCATAATATATGATTTAATTAGCTCAAATCACTACATATGAAACGGAGGACAGCTGAGCTTCCAGGGTAGTGAAACTTACTCACATTGCCATAATGCTGCTCTTATATAGTGAATATAGAGCATGTTCTGAATGCAGAATCCAGTTTTCTGCTATGATTCCCTCTATAAATAAACCATTATTCATATTACTTATATAACTCCTGACACCCGTGTAATCCTGCGGTAGACGTATAGTACCACATTCCTGGTCTGCTTTCTAACGCCAAGGTTGTGAAGTGAGATCCTACCCCTGACTGTGACTCATAATGTAGCCCCCTCTCTGCCCTACAACGGATGATTCAGAGAAGTAACTACAGTAACATCAAGCAAGTGCAGCATTCAGACTGTGCAAAGTCAGCAAAGACTGTTTAAAGGACAACTAAAAGCCCTATTGTACAACTTTTTCTTTTGTGAGCATTAAGCTGGCTATAGACGCAAAGATCCGATCGTACGAATCTTCGATTCGTTCGATTTTCAGTTCATGTGTGGAGTGTGCCGACATTTATTTTGCCATGCCGATCGGTCTTTCAGTCGATCAGACAGGTTAAAAGATTTTTGTCGGCTGACGATCTCTGCATGTATTGTCTATGGAGTTTTCTGGATATCTATAAATTTGGTTCTACATACCTACTAAAAAAGCATGTAAACGTTTAATAAACGCAATAGGATTGTTTTGCCTCCAATAAGGATTAATAATATCTTAGTTGTATCTTACTGTTTTATAATTACAGTGAAAAAGGAAATCATTTTTAAAAAATGAATTGTTTGATTATGCAGTAGGAGTACCAGCACTCCTGTCACAAACTGTGTAAATAATGCCTGGGGGCAAAGACAAAAATAAACAATGTAAGCTGGAAGGAGTCTCGCACTCACAGGACTTATTTCACAAAGGAAACACTGACGTTTCGGTCAGCAATCTGACTTACCGGTAGGTCAGATTGCTGACCGAAACATCAGTGTTTCCTTTGTGAAATAATAAACCTGTTTATTGTTTTTTAAGTCCTGTGAGTGCGAGACTCCTTCCAGCTTATATATACTGTATATATAAATATATATATATATATATATATATATATATATATATATATATATATATATAGATACAGTAATTAAGTTGTGGACAGCACTCCGTTTGGAAACAATACCTGGGTGCACGGTAAAGAAACATATATATATAGAAAGATATATATGCAATAACACTTTTTCAATTTTTTGCAAAAGCCTGGTGTTGCTGGTCTTTCTTTCTATATATATATATATATATATATATATATATACTGTATACACACATACACAACTCCTACGAAGTTACACTCGCAGGACTTACGACAAAGAAGTTCATTTATTGTTCACACTAACGTTTTGGCTGTTACCCCAGCCTTTCTCAAAGTTACAAAAAAAAAAAAAAAATATATATATATATATATATATATATATATAAGGCTGGAAGGAGTCTCGCACTCACATGACTTAAAAAACAATAAACAGGTTTATTATTATTATATTAGAAGTGGTAATTGGGTGCCAATTTTATACTCAACATTAATTTTCTCATTTCAACTGACTGAGTTGGCATAATAAATAGAATAGATATTGGTTGTTCACTTTTCAATATTGTATTCTTTTTTTCCTGGAGTACCTAGCAAAAATTGTGAAGATCTATCCTGAAAATATCTGAATGCCAAATTGAACAGTTCAGCAATGATTCAAGAAAATTTCAGCAAATCCATGCTCATATTTTCAATAATGAGTTTATAAACCTTTATTTAAATAAAAGAAACATTTTTGAAGGGGTTTTTCACCCCTTGAGTTTACTTTTAGTATGATGTAGAGAGTGATATTCTGAGACAATTTGCTATTGGTTTTTATTTTCTATTATTTCCATTTTATTTTCTATTGTTTTTTGTGTTATTTAGCTTTTTATTTAGCGTCTCTCCAGTTTGCAATTTCAATTATCTGAATACTAGGGACGAAATTAACCAAGCAACCATGCACTGATTGGAACAAGAGCCTGGAATATGAATAGGAGAGACCTGAGTAGAAAGTCGAGTAATAAAAAGTAGCAATAACCATAAATCTGTAGATTTACACAGCATTTGCTTCTTTTGCTTCTTCTTTTTTGCAATTATCTGATTATATATATGGTTGTAATTTCAGCAATCTGGTTGCTAGGGACCAAATTACCCTAGCAACCATGCACTGATTTGAACAGGAGCTTGGACTATGAATAGGAGAGGCCTGAATAGAAAGATGAGGAAGAAAAACTAGCAATAGGGATGCACCGAATCCAGGATTCGGTTCGGGATTCGGCCAGGATTCGGCCTTTTTCAGCAGGATTCGGCCGAATCCTTCTGCCCGGCCGAAATGAATCCGAATCCTTATTTGCATATGCAAATTAGGGGCAGGGAGGGAAATTGCGTGACTTTTTCTCAGAAAACAAGGAAGTAAAAAATGTTTTCCACTTCCCACCCCTAATTTGCATATGCAAATTAGGGTTCGGATTCGGTTCGGTATTCGGCCGAATCCTTTGTGAAGGATTCGGGGGTTCGGCCGAATCCAAAGAAGTGGATTCGGTGCATCCCTAACTAGCAATAACCATAAATCTGTAGACTTGCAGAGCATTTGCTTCTTTTAAATAGGGTTAATGACCCCCATTTGAAATCTGGAAAGAGGCAAATAATTAAAAAACTCAAAAAAAAAGTTGCTTAAAATTAGAGAAATTCTGTCTGGGACACGAACAGCTGGGTTGCAGGTTGTTACAGACCAAATACACATTTACTCCTTTGTCTATCGGCAAAACCTTAGCCCCTGAAACTAACTCCAGTCCTTGGTAAAAAAATATTTTGCCCTTTGCAACAAAATCATTGGTTTGTATTGCGTTACTTCTGGATTCCATAAACAGATGACAAATGTGCAATAAAGCAGCTGATTAATAACCACTTCATAGTTGTCATGCAGCAAAGTCTGGAACCTTCTTAAAGATTAATTTGTATTTAATTAAATTCCATTATCAGCTTGAGCTAAATGTCAGGAAAGTAAATCTTCCTCGATGGTTGCATACTGTGGGGCGCATTTCCCCAAAGAAAAACATATTTCATATAGAGTTGGTTGTTTATAAGTGACCAGCCATTAGGAAAGGCTGCCAGCTTCGTTCTATCATTCATCTTTACTGACAAACCCTCGCTAATAGTTGATATTCATTAATTCATGTACAGCCACTGTTTTGGCAGTTTTATTTGTTATACAAAGTGGTATAAAAGTTGAGTTTCAAATATTAATGAATCTGCTGATATTTGGAAGTTTTCAGTCATGTTATTTAGGGCACAAATAATTCAATTCTGCCAGAAATGTCTCTTGTCTTAATGAAGGATTGCTCTAAAATTCGGTTCCTATCTGGGCAAATAAAGGGACTTAATGAGCCAAAGTGCTTCCCTGAGTTAAGTCTGCAGCAGGGCTAAGCATGTGATTGGATCTCAGGCTCCTAGGCACAGAAAAGCTTAATTGTGCATCAGACTATTTTTATTGCATTATATTTGCCAGAGGAATTTTTATTGTTTTGCTTCTAATGTCTTTTTGGAGGGGTGTAAGGGTCTAATGGCTTGGAGGGATTAACTTGAAAAATATTACCTTAATGTTACTTTAATAAGTAATCCAAGATATCCATTGCTCTTCAAAAACATTTTTTTTATTGTAAAATTCAATAAAAAGAATTTGAAAAGAATTCAGCTGGCGAGTGCACGTAGGAGTTGTCCTAACTAACTGTAAGGGATATGACTATGGAGATTTTCATTCATCCAGGTCATGGTATATCTAGTATAAGTAATTCTAAAACAACTTACTCAACAAATCCAGTTGTTTCAGAATTACTTATATTAGATAAAGTGTAAGGGATTTTTTTTAAATTCAGGTTGTTCTAATTGGAAGATTCATTGATAATGATAAGTAGAATGTAAATAAGCTGTGTTGGAGTTTTTTTTCTCATGTTTTTTAGTCGCCGAGTTTCGAGAATCAAGTTGTTAATAAATACAGTATGTGCACATTAGAGTTTGTGAAGTTTTTGAGTTTTTCCCAAATTTAAAAACTAAACTTGAAAATTGACAGATTTGAATAGGCTTCTTAGGGGCAGATTTATAAAGGGTCAATGTGAAAATTAGATTTTGGAGGTATTTTTTGTGTACTTCGACTAGGAAATATTCCAAATTCGATTTGAATTTGAAAAAAAATCAAAAATTCAAATATCAAAATTTATCATGTACTGTCTCTTTGCAAATTCGCCATCTAAAACCTGCCAAATTGCTGTTTTAGCCTATGGGGGACCTCCTAGAACCTATTTGGAGTCAAATTTTCTTTTTTAATTCGAAATTCGGCCCTTGATAAATCTGCCCCTTAGTGTTCATTTACAAAGCAGTTGTGTCTGGGGAGTTCAGTACAGCCTGTGTTTTGTATGTTACACTGGATACGTGCAGTGATGTTCACTTCATGTATTTAAATTGTAAGCTCTACGCGGCAGGAACCTGCTTCCCACTATGTCTCTTATCACATAGCACTTAAGCTCTTTGTCCTGATATGATTCTTTATATATTTAAAATGTGATTTGTCTTCCCTTTGTATACTTATATATATCTATATTTATAATGTACTTTTATGCTTTGTACAGCGCTGCGGCTCCTTAACAGCGCTTTACAAACATAGTGATACATACATACATTATTAAAATCCCCCTGCCCCATTACTGAATATGAGTTACCTGTAGAAGAAATATCTTTGGATCTTTGGACACATGGAAATGTATTTGGCTTCTGGGCTTTTCTCACTATAGGGATTTCTATTGGATTATAAATACTCAATCTGACCTCTGTCTTCAATCGTCTTTACAGATAAATGGGTACAGAAAACATTATAATCAAGTCATGTCCGCACAGTAATAGGCACCACCAGGAATGGCTGTTGGCATGTACCATTTAGTTATTACTGAAGATGTTGTATACAGTATGTTTATATCACTAACCTACCTTTACTAAGTGAACCTTGCTCAGTCCTCCTTGTACTCTTGTATGTCTTACTTGAAAGTAGTGATGGGCGAATTTATTCACCAGGCATAAATTCCCGCGATTCGCCACGGGCGATTAAATTCGCAAAACCGGTGCAAAAATGTGTTGCCAAAAATTTGTCATCTACCAAAAAGAATGGACACCGGCGTGTGTGTTTTTTATGCCGGCGCATTTTTGCTAGCGAATGTGCGCCGGTGAAAAAAAAAAACGGATGCCAGTGTCAAAAACGAGATGCCTGCGCCGTTTCACAAATGATGTTTCGAGAATATATTTGCCGTTTTGCGAATTATTCGGCGAAACTCCACAGATTTGCCCATCACTAGTCATTATTCAGCATAACCCTCCCCTATAAAAATGACACCATCAAGTAAATCATAAAAAGCACAATGAAAACTAAAATGTAATAACAGCCTAACAAGCATTCTTACATTGCCAAATCTTTTCAATTCCTGACGTTTATTTTGTTTATAACTTTCATTACTTTGCCTCAATAGTCTTTTTACGCCACCAGCTCAGACCTGGGAAAGTCTTGCTCTTTCCTATGGGAGGGTGAAGAAGAGTGAGAAAAGTTAAGAATATTTTAAAATGCGTTGATAATCAGCTACAAGTTATTATAACGCTGTTGAAGTGATTATGTTTTAGAGTCATTTTACTACTTCTACAGCGTGTCTATTACAACAATAAAAACGTTCCCCCAGCTGGAAACATTCAAAGCTTTATAAAAAGGCAATTCCAACATGGCAAAAGGAAACATTTACTACTACAGTTATGGGATATCTTCCCTGGAAACCTGTTATCCAGAAAGCTCCAAATTACAAGAAGGTCATCTCCCACAGACTCCCTTTTAATCAAATAATTCAAATTTTTAAAAATGATTTTTAATTATGAAACATGATGGTACTGTACAAGATGAAGCTGCATGACTCCATGTTGGAGGCACAACAATCCTATTGGGTATATTTAATGATTAAATTAATATTAGCCTTAAAGTCCAGATTACAGATTTATCCCTTATCTGGAATACCTCCAGTCCCATCCTGGATAATAGATTCTATACCTGTACATTTTATAAATAACCTTCCTTATATAGTTAAAAATCAGAACATAAATTAAGGGTGATGCAGGCCACGGGGAAAACCCTGAAGCTACTGGCAGCTTCATGGTGGCAGTAGCTCCAGGGTTCCCTACACTATTAGGAACAGAAGGTGGGGTGAACACACCAGCGCTAGACTGAAGTGCAAGAAGCTGATTTAGATGCAATTACCTTTAATTAAAGGGATTCTGTTGTGGGAAAACAGGTTTTTTTTAGAAACACATCAGTTAATAGTGCTGCTCCAGCAGAATTCTGCAATGAAATACATTTTCCAGATTGTTTTAGATTTAATTTTTAAATCTGATATGGATCTAGATCATGTTGTCCATCTCCCAGGTGCCCCCAGTCATGTTACTTGAGCTCTGATAAACTTCAGTCACTCTTTACAGCTGCACTGTTAGTCACCCCCTCCCTTTTCTACAGCCTATCAACAGATCAGTGGGAAGTAGTGATGTGCAGGTCAGCCTGATGCTCGCAGGACCATGCAGGTCAGTCGGGTTTGAGCCGACATTGCACCCCATTTGGGGGAGCGGGTCTATAAAAGGAACCCGAAGTCGGGCTCGGGCAGGCGCGGGTGGGGGGAGGTCAGATATCGGCTGCACATCACTTGTGGGAAGGTAACCAGATAACAGCTCATTAGGAGATAGATGATTAGCACCCAATAGTACAAATCCAGGTCCCACTGTGACTTCTTCAGTTACATTGAGTAGGAGAAACAATAGCCTGTCAGAAAACAGTTTCATCCTAAAGTGCTGGCTCTTTCTGAAAGCATATGACCAGGCGAAATGACCTCAGATGGCTCCTACACAACTGCAGTATATTGCAACTAAATATATATATATATATATATATATATATATATATATATATATATATATATATATGTACTTGTTGGGTTAAGAATAAAAATTAATATGGAAGAGTGATTTATTTATTTTTTATTTAGAAATAAAAAATATAACGACAAACTTCCTTTAATGCCATGAATTTGTGAAACGCCTGTGCTCCTTTTTGCACAATAAGACCTCTAGTTGTAGTCAGGTGCACACTGTCTCCCACTCCTATGGTTCCTGTTATATAAAATTGTGTCATCCAAATGGTTAACATGCCTGTAATTCAGAAATAATTCTGATGATCATCTAAACTTGTTTACTACCTCACATCATTTTATCATGGCTCTTATTCCATCAATTGCATACAAATTCTGTATCTTTGCCCCAAACCAACAACATTTAACAAAATTTACACATAAACAACTGTCATTTTGTGTTCTTGTTGAGAAGTCTGCAACTGGGCATATATATGCAATATCCTCAAAGGAACAGGAAAGAATTCTATTAACAAAACTGAATATTACAGTCTTGAATCCTGTACTGAGTGACACTTCTGAGTTCATGTGAGGATATCTTTAAAGAATTATACTGGAATCCAAGGAGATATAAAATACCATGTCAACTTGCCTTGAAATGTGTTGTATGGTTTTATTATTTATTAACTGGATTGCCTTATTTATTATATATCATGTCCCAGCATTATTATTTCTGTAACCAGGAATGGTTAGAGATGACAATTAGTGATGAGTGAATCTGCTCCGTTTTGCTTCTCTGGAACAATTCGTGAAATGGTGAAAAATTCTTAAAATGCATTAAATATGCATATGGGTGTCTTTCTTTGTATTTGTGACTTCAGAACTTTTTTTGTAGCAAACTATATTAAAGTCTATGGCCAGCTTTTTTGTCTTAGCTCCAATTGCATTAAAGTCAATGGTCATTTTTTTCCACTCCAAATGCATTGAAGCGAATGGGTGTTTTTTTTTTCAGTGAATTTTTGTTGCAGTTTTGCTAAAAATATCCTCAGATTTTTGGCAAAAGAATTTGCTCATCACTATTGTCAGTGTTTTAACAGCCTAAGCTGGTGGGATGAAAGGCCCCTCTGTTTAATGAATTCTTCTACATTAGTATGCCCGAGAGCACAGGCAGAACTAGGGGGTGGTGATGACTGATCGCTGAAGGCACAAAGCCACCTCTTCTGCTCTTGCCCCTGTTATCCACACATTTTGGAATCACCATTTTTCAGGATGGCTGATCATGTCAGGACTGAGTAGTTGACAATCAGTGGTGGAACTCCTGGGGGAGCAGGAGGTGCAATTGTACCAGGGCCTGCACCCCTGCGGTCCCGCTGGTGATTCCTGAGGGGGGGTGGGGGACTATATGCAACTATATGCTGAATAGTTACATTACTGTTGACAATCTATTCCCTAAACCTTTGGAGAAGCAGTATGGACATGGCATAGCACCCGGAGCCTCAGAAAATGGGGATTTGATAGTTGTTTTATGTATTACATTTGAAGCAAATGTCTACAAATGTTACAGAGATGCATGGGAGCATATTACTTAAAGGTGTGGTGTACCTTTAAGTTAACTTTTAGTATGTTATAGAATGGCCAATTCTTTTCAATTGGTCTTCATAATTAACTTTTTTTAAAATGGTTTTTGAATTATTTGCCTTCTTCTTCTGCCTCTATCCAGCTTTCAAATGGGGGTTAGTGACCCCATCTAAAAAACTAATTCTCTGTAAGGCTACAAATGTATTGTTAATGCTACTTTCTATTACTCACCTTTCTATTTAGGCCCCCTCCTATTCATACTCCAGTCTGGTATTCAATTCAATGCATAGTTGCTAGGGTCATTTGGACATTTTGGCTAAATAACTCCACAAGTACCACAAATAAAAATTGAAAACCAACTGCAAATTGTCTCAGAATATCACTCTCTACATCAGGGATCCCCAACCAGTAGCTTGTGAGCTGTACATCATACTAAAAGTGAATTGAAAGGTGAACATCCCTTTTAACGGCTCATAGCCAGCAATAATGGCCCAACTGCAGTAGCAGCCCATCAGACACCTACAGACTTAGAACCCGAAGTGTTTTACCACTGAAAAGCAAAGGGAAACTGGAATGTACTGTTTAATCAACTGCAAGTAAATCCCTCAGAGAAGAGAAACGTATGTACAGTTATAGAAGAGATTGCTTCTAAATCCTGATGCAAATTAAGGGGGTTATTTACTAAACCTTAAATCTGGTCAGGCTTTTTGGGACAAAAACTCAAATTTTTTGAGATTTATTATACCCTGATGCAAAAAGTCAGAATCCAAAAATCCGCCATCTCAGACCTGTTGAGGTTATGTACAGTATAAAGTTCAGAGTAATGTGTTATATCTACCACACTCCCGCAGTTCACTCCTACTCAGTGGTGGAGCTGGCCCTCTGTTGACCCGGTAAGGTCCCTTAGCAACAGCAATTTTTGTTCACGGATCCACACACACACAATTGTCTGCAGTCAGGGAAGTGTCCCCTCTTTTTATTGTTATATCTCTAACAGTATCAAAGTTTTCACCCTCCAGTCATCAGGATACAATCTCAAGTGCAACAATCACCTTTATGGACATAACCCCTCTTCACCCACAATCCAATACTCACAGTGGAAAAAAATGTAACCCATTGGCAATTCCAATTCCAAAAAGTCCTACAAAAAAAGTGCAAGTCCCATTTTAGTAAAAAAAGCCGTTCCATAATATGCAATGAGAGTCCACAAAGTCAATAGTTCGTAAAAATTTTTTTGTTCATAAATAGCAGAAAAATGCATCAGGCATATGATAAACAAATTGATTACATATAATTGAAAAGAGTTACTCACTACTGGTTGGGTTGTTACTACTACCAAACTCATTTGTTATCCCCCGACATCTTGGAGGTGGTATAGAGGGATGCAGGTAATGATGTGAAAAAAGTCTTTATTAAGGCGTGAGGCTTTTTGGATTTGGCTATTGAAAACGCTTTTTCTGATGGGCCTCAATGAGAATTTTAGCCTAACATGTTTTCGTTAGATGGCGATGTATGTAATGTTTTATGTTGATTTTGATTCCCTTCCACCCCTTTTTTCTTTACAGATGAGAAATGTTGGGGGGATTACAAATGAGTTTGGTAGTAGTAACAACCACACCAATAGTGAGTACTCTTTTTATTCACTGTATATTTAATTATAGTTAATCAATTTGTTTATCATATGATTGATGCAATGTTCTATTATTTATTAACACATTTTTTTTGCAAACTATTGAATTTGTGGACTCTCATTGCATATTATGGAAAGACTTTTTTTTACTAAGATGGGGCTTGCAGTTTATTTGCAGGAATTTTTGGAATTGCAATTACCAATGGGTTAATTTTTTTCCACTGAGTATTGGATTGGGGGTGAAGAGGTGGGGTTATATCTATAAAGGTGATTGTTGCACTTGAGATTGCATCCTGATGAAGGGAGGGTGAACCCCCCGAAATGTTGATACTGTTGGTGATATATCTAGTATAGGTAAATCTAAAAACAACTGGAATTGCTGAGTAATCAATGAAGACGTTTCACTACTCAACTGAAGAAGCTGCTCGGATGAGTAGTGAAACGTCTTCATTGATTACTCAGCAAGTCCAGTTGTTTTTAGATTTACCTATACTAGATATACCATGACCTGGATGAATGAAAATCTTTATAGCCATGTTGGTGATATAACAATAAAAAGAGGGGACAAAAATTGCTGAGGTCATGTATAAATCAGTGGGAGATGTCCCTATCCCATTGGGAAGATATCATGGTCTGCACTGGGTTTAGCACTATAATGTGATAAATTTAGGGTTTTCGGGCAAAAACACAGAAAAATCATGTGATTCGGGTTTTTGCCGGGTTTTATCATTTTTTATCACGATCCGATTTATTCGGTACTAGTGTATAAGGCAAAATCGGGGATGAGTTTTATTTTAATTATGAGATTGATTCGGATTTTAGTAAATAACCCCCTAAGTGTTTCTCGGGGTTCCAACATTTCAGATTTTCTTTCTATAACTCAAGGCCACTTTCATCTTTAGGCATAGGAATAGCTTACTGGTACAGTATATTATAGGCTTGATGGCTAAGAACATCAACTGAACTATGTACAGGTTTAGAGAAAAATAATAATAAGCAGTAGTACTCCTTTTTAAGGACACCAGCAGCCATCCCCATACATACAGTGCTCCCTGTCCCCAATGTACCCCTGTTTCTGACTTGACAGAGACATAATTTATAAAGTAACAGCAATACAAATAAACAGAAACCCAGAATGAGGACTGATGAGCAAAGGACAAGCACCATGCTCTACAAATCGCAGACTACACATCTCCCAAAACTAGGAAAGATGCACTTTAGACCAAATAATAAGAGGTCTGTTAATCAATTCTTACTATGAAACAATTGAAGCAAGGGATACTAATAAAGATAATGAAATGAAAGAGAAATTTGTGACCTGGAACATATTGGAGGAAAATCTAATTAAAACCTGAAATCCTTAGGACACTAACAAGCAAGCCAGTGACAATTTGATTAATGCTTTATATTCCTCTTTATTGGATTCTTTTAGATTATACAGTGTTATCTTGGCTTAACATATACAACCCACTCTACAGCTCCACTGTTGAGGACATTCTTCTTGGTGGTCTGAAGTATCTTCAGAATTTGTACCAGGATGGCTTTAAGGTAGGGCTGAAAGAGCATTAGCCTTGGACATCAGAATGTCCACTTGGGCATTGGTAAAGGTACAAAGAACATATTTTAGTATATCACATTTGTGAGATATTTCCCAGTATTGGGGTTGTCCAATTGGCAGTAAGTAAGTGAGATGTTCACATGAATTTATACTGTTTTCACACCATGGCAGATGGCCACCCCAGTCCTGCAGTGCGATGGGGACCAGCCTGGGGCTTGTGTTAAGTAGGATAACTGATAACTAGGATAAGTAGGTATAACCTGCATGGAATCTTGTGAATTATGCGCAAGTCGAGGCACATAGCATCTAAGTAGCACATCTACGTGAATAGCATCAATAATGGCATTAGCATCTGATTTGATGCAAGTCAGTTGCATCCATGGACACAACTTTCAGAAGAACTAGTCTTGTTCCAGGGTTCCCTAACATTCATGTGCACAATTCATTGGCACTTGAAACAAGATCATTGGCACTTGATACAAACCAAGAACAAACCCCAAGGTTTTCGGCCTTGGCTCTTCTACCTATAACCGTCGCTTCTTGCTTTGGGAGAAGCCCTCTGCTACTCGGATGCAGACAGGTCTTATAGTGAGAGGACCAGGGGAGAGTTCTGGGTAGACACTGTAACCAAACGTTAGCAGGAGGAACGAGGGACAAGGAGCGTGGTCGTGGGACAAGCGGGGTCAATACCTAACGGCAGAGCAGTAGCAAATAAAGAGACAAGAGAGTTGCCAAGGTCACAGGCTGGGTCAAACACAACAATAGTGAATTTCAAAATCGAGATCCAAGAGAGTAGTTAATAAACAGGCAACAGGTCAGGACAGGTGGCAAACTAGGAATGGTCAGGGACAGGCAAGACTAACAAGAAATAACACCCAATTTATTGGGTCATGAGCCTGCAATGAAATAAAAGATGCACGTCCACAGAAGGAAGCAGCGGCTGCAGGGGCCCCCTACCGCACCGCTGGAACATATTGATGCAAAAATGGTGAAGTGCATCATAGTGGTAAAAGTCACTACTTTGGCTTCTTTTTGCCTTTACAACCCCTTTAAAATGGAACCTCTTTTCTTCTAATCTGAATGCCCTCGTGTCTTTTGGTAGAATCTATCAGTGCTCTACAAGCATCAGAGATTTAATTGTATAACCAATCCCAACTTGGCCAACCTTTCCTTATAACTGAGACTTTCCATTATCTTTATCAGCTTAGTCACTCTCCTTTGGGCTTTCTCTTTTTCACTAATATCATTTTTAAGCACTGGAGACCAACAATATTGTAGGGGAGAAACCCCCTCTCTAACTGAGAGTCTATGTCCCTTGTAAAACAGGATAATACCCTGCAGTCCCTTTCTGCTGCTGCCATTGCTTGGCATTAGCTTCAGAAGACAAACAAAAAGCAAAAGGTTGGAAATGTGTAAAAAGCAACAGATGGCTCCTGTAGAACATGTATTGAGTATTTTGTATCATACATAGAAGAAAATTCCAACATTTCCCTTGTAAATATTATTGCCCATGTTTGTATCTCTGTCTGTACACTTGTGTGGGTGCTGGGTCTGATATTCTCAACTCACATCCACATTAACATTTGTGTGTCACTGGATGGTACCAACATAAATCATCCTGTGGCTGTTGTGCAGTAAAGGAGCCATGCTCAATCTCAGCTTGTGGTCACTGTCTTTCCTAAGAAAGCCTAATTTTCCTCCACTACTCATTAAAAACTGGAATGGAAGCTTTATGCTGATATAAATGCATTCTGAATTGCCAGTAGTCTAGTTATGCAAATGTTAATAATTGTTAACAGTACAAGTTTGAGATGAGTCAGTTCCAGCTTCTTCTACATTAATCATTGGCCTGAAGATTTTTTCTGTTATTTACCTCAGGAGTAAAGAAAATTGAAAGAATATATTGAGATTTCATTTCATAAGATTATGTTATTTTAATTATTTTTCCAGAATCTGTGTTGTATGGTATGGTAATTGAAATAGCTTAAGGGTTATTAATATAACGCTTACAATATTTATTTGAGAGAGGTCATTTACGGACACAAGTGCAATGTGCAAAGTGCAGTTTTGCACACAATCGGCCATGCTGTTTTTACCAGCTTTTTCTCTAGTGATTCCAGTGTAGTTGTAGCTGCGCTCCAAGTTGCATCTGATGCATTTGAGCTTGCAATTTGCTGGAAATCTGGGATATTATTGAAGATTTCACTTGATGGCATGGGAGCTTTGGTTGAATCAACATAAATGTTTGGCCTGAAATGCTGCAGAATGGGTACAATGAACCGGAGATGAACTCATTTTCTGCCTACTGTAGGTCTTCATCCTTGCATCTATGTGTAGACCCTCATAATGTCTACTTGTACTCCTTCCTTCTCTATTTCATGACATTTGCAGTTTCTCCATTTGGATTTTAAATTTCTCCATAGATTTTTCATCTTTTATTGACCTTTTGCCTGTCTGAGTCTGCCCTAATTCTGCCAGTACCAAGCATTGCTGGTACTGACCTCTTGCCCTGTCTCCAACTGAATGTCACTGCCAAACTCTGCCTAGTTGTGGCCTCCATTTTCTTTCCCTTGTCTTTAATAGTTGACATTCTTTCTTGATAACACATAAGGCCATGGAAACTCATCACAAGATCTAGCAGTACCTGAGGTTAAACATGAATTTTATATGTAATAAAACACATTTTTTGAGGCAAACTGTATCTGCTACAATGTTGAGTAAGGCAACTGCCAGGATAAACAAGGAGCAGAGATTTGTAAAAAGACAAAATACTAGGGGGCATAGACTACAGCAGAAAAAGAGGCAGAGATGGAAGAAATAGAGGCAAGATCAAAAGTTAAAGGATGATGGGAGAGCAGAAGAGGAAAACAGATGCAGAGAGTTATGAAGAGAAGAAAATAATAGAAATAAATATAATGAAATGGAAAGGGGAAGAAGAAGAAAGGGAGGAGGGATTTGCTTAGGCAGCAAATAGAAGAAGAGGTGAAGAGTGAAAATTAAGAGAATTTGGAAGAGAAGATGATAAAGGGAATTTAGTGAACCAAAGGCAAAGGAAGAAAGAAGAGGAAGTTAAAGAGGAAAATGGAAACAAAAAAATTAAAGAAAAAGTAAGTAAGTAAGAAGAAGGATGTCAAATAGGAGATATTGAAGCTGATGATAAATCTGTGGTGACATTTTTAATATTGGATACATTTTTGAAATTTAATTGAATCTGGATGAATATTATAAATGTATACAATTAGCAGAGATATAGAGAACATCAGTTTTAAGACTGAAGAACTTGTTGAGAATTTGTTGGTCCAAATTCTCCTACATACAGTACCATCTTTCTAATCACATGTGTACTTGGTCAGTTATCAGGAATAAACTAACCTTCCTCTATTAGAGCAAGGAAACTAATGGAAAAATGGGTAGAAAATAACTATAACCTCAACCCAACCCCTCGTTCTAGAAAACAGCAATGCTGCCCACTGGGGCCGACAGCATTGACTTTGAAATGTCTCAAGTATTTAAATATAAACATATCTATAATTGTATTCTTGAAACACAATCGACTTTCACCCTGGACTTTCAAAATCAGCAGTTTTATTCAGTTTTTCTATTCAGGAATGTTGGCATTTAAGATAAGTGAAACCACTTTTCCACACCACTTATGAAACCACTTGTCCAAATGAAACCACTTCTCCAAACTAAGCACATGTTCATCTTGAGTGTAAGGAGTGAGGAGAGTTACCCATGTTCAACCAAGAGTGAGCCAGAGATGGGCCTAAAAAAGACATACATTAAAAAAAAAAAAAAAGAAAAAAAAAGAGACTATACAGTCAAGCAGAGTTAACAAAATACAGAAAAGCTGGACATATATGTGCAGATTTTATTGTTTGTAGGATGAAAGATTATTTGTTTCAATGCAACCATCTATCACTAACCATTCAGATTAAATGAAGTAGGAAAAATAACAAATCAATTCTAGCCACTAACAGACAGCAATTGTATGAAAGTTATGTCCCGAAATAGTATGACGGTCACCCACTGATATAGTCAGATAAGCAATACATGCAGAGATATTATTCTTAGCTGAAAGAAATATTCTAAACTGTCCGAGCTGCTAAACAACTGATCGCCATGGTATAAAAAAAAAAATCTCGCCCCAGAAAGTCATACAAAACTATATTTGCATCTATAGCCAGCTTAAGTTGTGGGAGTTGTCGAATAAAATATTTATGTTCAATGTTAAACATCTTCAGAGAATGCTTAAATTTTCAAAAGATAATTTGAGGCTATTTTGCGAGATTCACCGCTGGCGAATAAATTCGCGAAACGGCCGTGAAAATTCACTGGCGAAAATTCACCAGTTTCAAAAAAAATGTCGCCGGCGCTATTTCGCGCATTTTTCCCGTTTCACGAATTTCGCCTATCTTCCAGTTGATCCAGAGGAAGGCAAAAAATTCCTTCCTGACTCCAAAATCTGACTAGTCCCTGGATCAACTTTGAGCTTCTATGATCTTCCGTAACCCTGTATTCCTTCACTTGCTAAAAAGCCATCCAACCCCTTCTTAAAGCTATCTAATGTATCAGCCTGTACAACTGATTCAGGGAGAGAATTCCACATCTTCACAGCTCTCACTGTAAAAAACCCCTTATGAATATTTAGGCGGAACCTCTTTTCTTCTTATCGGAATGGGTGACCTTGTGTCAGCTGGAAGGACCTACTGGTAAATAAAGCATTAGAGAGATTATTATATGATCTCCTTATATATTTATACATAGTTATCATATCACCCCTTAAGCACCTCTTCTCCAGCGTGAACATCCCCAATTTGGCCAGTCTTTCCTCATAGCTAAGATTTTCAATACCTTTTACCAGCTTAGTTGCCCTTCTCTGTACCCTCTCTAATACAATAATGTCCTGTTTGAGTGATGGAGACCAAAACTGTACGGCTTATTCTAGATGGGGCCTTACCAGTGCTCTACACAGTGGAAGAATAACCCATTCCTGCCCTGAATCTATGCCCCTTTTAATACAGCTCAAGACCTTATTTGCCCTTGATGCTGCTGACTGGCATTGCTTGCTACAGCCAAGTTTATTATCTACAAGGACTCCAAGGTTCCATAATGGATTTGCCTAGTGCAGTTTTATTAAGGTTATAAGTGGCTTGGATATTTTTCTTTCTTTCTTGGGAGTTAGAATATATTGATCTGAGGCTGTTTTAGTTGAAACCAACATTTAGCAGCTGAGACGACACACACTTCAAATGGACACTGTAGGTCAAAAGGGATCATCCTGAAGATGATGCAGATATAAGGTTGGAGATGTAAGGAGGAACATTGTCAGATAAGAACTGTGCCTTAAATTGAACTGAGGAAGGAAAATGCTATTAAAGCAATTGGGAGCAATTTAGTAATTCAAATATGTAAATGAAAAAACTGTTATGATGAAGGTCAGCTCTCATTGTGCCATCGGCATTTTGATACAAGGTAGGCAGAGATTGCTTGATTGTGTTGCTATAATATATAGAAATATTTTTTTAACAGTTTTCCCTTCCTTTTATCACTCCCTGCAAGATGTAGAAATTCCTCTGACTATCCCACATCTGGTACAGAATGTAAGAGACAGTACATTAAGAATTAATACAAGGTCAGTGCAGCTGAGTATGTGACCAAAATACATTGATTATGTTTTTCATTCTCACAAACCAGCTACATCCACTGAGCATTTCTAAGAGCTCCTAGCTACTACTAGTTCTGCTCATTGTTTATCCATGTCCCTATTCATGTCACTTCATCACTTTGCCCTCAAGTGAACCGTGAACTCTCCAAATGTTTTTCTCATACTTGGCCTAGTCCAATAAGCTTTTTCTTCTAGTTATATTGTCATTTAGTACATATGGCTGCTTTTTTTACAATGCATGCAATTCAATCTTTCCTCCCCATTTCTCTGCACCTTGTTGTTTATAGACCTCCCTTTGCTTCATACAGGTATAGGATACCTTAAGTCTAGTAGAAAATCATGTAAACTCGGGACCTGGGGTGTTCTGGATAACGGATCTTTACTTTATATGGGTTTTCATGCCTTAAGTCTGGTAGAAAATCATTTAAACATTAAATAAACCCAATAATCTGGTTTTGCTGCCAATAAGGATTAATTATTTCTTATCTTGGACGAATTTCAAGGTAATGTTTTATTATTACAAAGAAAAAAGGAAATAATTATTAAAAATTTGGATTATTTGGATAAAATGGAATCTGTGGGATATGACATTCCCATAATTCGTAACTTCCTGGATAACGGGTTTCCAGAAAATGTGCTATGTAACAATCTAAGCCTACCTCTACCTTCTGCAGTGACAACCCAATACTGTCTTGCATAAAGTCTAGGGATGAAAACATAATTATGCCTCTTTATAGGTCCCTGGTAAGGCCTCATCTGGAGTATGAAGTTCAGTTTTGGACTCCAGTCCTTAAGAGGGATATAAAAGAGGGATGGAAGACTTAAATTATGAGGATAGACTGTCAAGGTTGGAGTTGTTTTCTCTGGAACAAAGAAAAAAGATGCTTGTGTTGGGGACATGATTACACTTTACATGTGTCAGATGTGTGGGTCGTGTTTTACCTGAACCGCACCTGACCCGAACCCGCCCTCCCTCCACCCGCGCCCAACTTCCAGATTCCTTTTGTAGACCTGCGCCACCCCGCTGATGACGTCACAGAGGGAACGGGGTGAGCAGGAACGGGGCTATAAAACCTGAAGTCACAAATGGGGGTGCGAGGTCGGCCCTGCAGGTATCGGCCTGAACGCACATCCCTACTTTACAAGTACATTAGAGGATATTATAGACAAATAGCAGGGGACCTTTTTACCCATAAAGTGGATCACCGTACCAGAGGCCACCCCTTTAGACTAGAAGAAAAGAACTTTCATTTGAAGCAACGTAGGTGGTTCTTCACAGTCAGGACAGTGAGGTTGTGGAATGCACTGCCGGGTGATGTTGTGATGCTGATTCTGTTAATGCCTTTAAAGGAGAATTCAACAATAAAAAAAAACCCTCCCCTTACCCTGGGTAGACCCCCCTCCCTCCTCCCCCCAGCCTACCTGCCCCCCAGGCAAATGCCCCTAATTTTTTACTCGCCCCTTCGTGCATATTCTAGCCTCTGAGTTCACGGCAGCCATCTTCTTCTTCTCCAGTAATCTTTGCGCATGCGCCGAAAGTCACAAGAATTTCCAAAACTTCAGAAAAAGACCGAAGAAAGATTATGGCTGCGTGAACTCAGAGGCCAAAATCTGCACGGAGGGGTGAGTAAAAAATTAGGTGCACTTGCCTGGGGGAAAGATAGGCTGGGGGGAAGGGGTCTACACAGGGTAGGGTTTTTTTTTAAAATTACTGGTTGAATTCTTTTTTAAGAGCGGCTTGAATGATTTCTTGGACAGACATAAGCTCTATAGTATAGATATGGGAATATATAATTTATGTGAAAGTAGGGAGGGGTGTGTGTATGGATGCTGGGTTTTCATTGGAGGGGTTGGACTTGATGGACTCTGTCTTTTTTCAACTCAATTTAACTATGTAACTATGTAACTATGTAACCCACCAATAACACATGTCCAACTGTAATTCTATTGTGTCTAGACATCTCTAGATGTCCCCTTTTATTTAATTTGTGTATTTGTGTGTTAAATACAGAAGCATCTCACCTAAGTGTATGCCATCTGTCTCCCCTTAGAAGAAACGGGCTCAAGATTTGATTGCATGCTATGCCATCAATATGCTATCAAGCAATAAAGATCCTGTAACTTTATGTTTGGGGTGTAGGATATCAGTTTTAATTAACACTACAGAAGAACAATGAAATGCACAACAGAAGACAAAGCATTGTTAGGAATCCAGTTACTGTATAAATAGACTGATTCATTTACAGAGAACATTTGCAGACTTAAAT
Source organism: Xenopus petersii (assembly GCA_038501925.1). NCBI lineage: Eukaryota > Metazoa > Chordata > Amphibia > Anura > Pipidae > Xenopus > Xenopus petersii. Next base: position 211,872,222 of record CM076672.1, on the reverse strand, counting down.
AATAATTATTCACTTTCCCAGTACAGCACAGTAATAATTAGAAGACATCATGAGAGTATCCAATACTGTTTACAGGCTCAGCATGCTTTAAAAAAATGACAGTCTCCCATTTTAATTCTTTGTAGACAAGTCTTAATGGGAAACTAAACTCATAAACTGAACTTACTGGGCCACCCTAAAGGTTAAGCATCTCTATAACAGTAACGATCCAGGCCTCAAAGTTGCCTACAGACGTTCCCTATCTTGGATTTTATTAGTAGTGTCAGTGACACTGCACATGGGCAGCTGAGAAGCAAAGCTTAGGGGTCATCACAAAGCATCAAGCAGAAAATGAGTTTTATCTAGATTCTGATAAATTACAAAATGCACTGGCTTCTGAGCTGCCATGTAACATGAATCTGAATTATTTGCTAATCAGCCTATATATGCAGTATATTGTAAGTTGGTCCCTAAGCTCAGGTAACTAAAAGCAGCCCAGAGCATGTTCTGTGATTCAGCAGAAAAGAAGATGGAGAATTACTGGATGCACTTAAGAGACATAGATCTTCTCTGCTAAAAGCCTATTTTTTTCCTTGTGCTGGTACAGAACTCTAAAACATAATGTACAGTATTTCTAGCCTGTTTTTTTAAGATTTAATTCTCTTTTAATCTCCACAGGGACCTCTACCTCTTAGAGGTCTTAGAGGCTGGCGCGTAACAACAATGTGCCGGGGACCCCCACCAAAAAAATATTTGGAGGGCCCGGCACGTATAGGGACTCCTGCGCGAACCCGCTGCCCGGGGCTATGGAAAAAGAAAGAGGCAGATTTCAATTCTATAGAGGAAACAGACCCTATGCAGGGCCATATATATATATATATATATATATATATATATATATATATATATATGCAGCCGAGGGCCTGTGCCTAGGGCGGCACAGTTTTGGGGGAGGCCCTCGGGGTGCCTATTTTTTTCGTTGTTTGTTTAAAAAAAAAAAAAAAAACCTCCCCACCCTCCGCCACGGAGGTTTCTGCCTATCCTTCTACCTATGCAGAAACATGCAGTGCTTAAACAAGGTCAAGTGAGATGACAAAATGAAGGTGTTAGGAAAAGGCCAGTACAGAAATGAGTCTAGATAAGCACAGTAAAGCATCAATGGATACCAAGACCTAAGTAAACTAGCAGGCCCAGACAGGAACCTGTCAATTATTCTGAATAGACTGAATATTTTCTTGTTTAAATCCATGTTTTAATGGCAAGAAGCACAAGAATCTTGTAAAGGGCTGAACTTGATGAATGTGAGATGTTAAACAGCACTATGTCATTTATAAACCTGAGTGATTTATATGACGGACTCCTCTTTCTCTTATGATTGAGCGATGTGAGTCTTGCTCTGTGGTAGGTTAATGACCCCCAGTGAGAGAAAATGCTTTACATTTCATCACATTTAGTACAGCCAATGTTTCAGATGAAATTTGCTTCCGGCAATTTATCTAATAGATTTCCTAGAATAATGGCTTTCCTAGAATTATCAGCTACAGAGAACTAACTCCTGGACATGTGTATCCCTCCTCAGCAGTTGGTCCCAGGCTTGGCAGCTGCATCACATTGCTCTTTTATTAAGAAAATATCACATAGAAATAATACCTTTATGACATTACTGCACAGAGAATTGTTTTACAGAATCACTTGTGGGACCTTACCAACCCTCAGAGATCTGTCAAATAAGCAGGACTACTGCACAAGAAGGTTGTACAGTCATCAGGGAGGTCAAGGATTGGAGAAAGCAACAGAGATGAGAAGCAGGCGGAAAAGAGCAGAAGATTTGCACAGAGCAGGGCAGGCAGCAAGCAGGAAAGTTCAAAAAGGCTAGAGCAGGCAGCAGACAAGAACAGGAACCAGAAATAAAATAAAATAGAACAAATTGCACTCTGGAACACAGCTGGTGTGGAGACCTGTAAACAATGCAGGTCCATAAATATTAAGTCCAACAAATTGTATCCAAACCCGCACACCCTGGCCTTCAGATTAATATAAGCCCGGTGTTCAATGATGGAGGGATCGGCACCCTCCTAATCCAATAGATAAATTCACTGGCACAGGTGGCAGATACAAGCAGGGTCAGGCCCTTGCAATTTATTAGTGAAAAAAGCAACATTTTGGGGTAACACCCCTTTGTCAAGCATACAGATCTATGAGTGAACCACCTATTTAACCACCCACCTAATTACGTGAATTAGCAGCAATTTTTGTACATAATTTTTGCTTGTAACATACTTGTGTATAAAGAACATTTGTCATGAAAAAAACTTTTTGAGCCAGTAATTGCCTAACAGTCCTGAAGAAGGTTTATCTAAAAAAAACGGAAAGGGAATTAGTATGTACGCATATATACAAAGCATTTTACAAAAAAACTTTTTACAAAAATGTAAAATGTTTTTTGTAAAAGGCCACTTTTCTTTCCGTTAACTTTTAGTATGTTTTACAATGGCCAATTCTAAGCAGCTTTTCAACTTGGTACTTCATTTCTTTATATTATATTTATAGCTTTTGAATTATTTGCCTTCTTCGTCTGACTCTTTTCAGCTTTCTAATGGGGCTCACTGAACCCCATCTAAAAAACAAATGCTCTGTAAGGATACAAAGTTATTGTATTGCTACTTTTTATTACTCATTTTTAGGAGACCTCTCCTATTCATATTCCAGTCTCATGTTCAAATCAATGAATGGTTGCTAGGGTAATTTGGACCCTAGTAATCAGACTGCTGAAACTGCAAACTGGAGAGCTACTGGATAAAAATTCTAAATAATGCAAAAAACACAAATAATAAATAGTAAAAACCAATGGCAAATTGTCTCAGAATATCACTCTCTACATCATACTAAAAATTAATTTAAAGGTGAACAACCCCTTTACGCCAACAGACTGCAGCTGAAGGAGTGAGTTACATGCTTCTCCTTTTTGCCTTACTAGGTGTAATAATTTTACATTTTACAAGTTATTTCAAAAATTTACATTTAAGTTATTTAAATGGTTTTCAGTTGTCAGTATTTATGATTAAAGGCATATCTCTCCATTATATCCCAATTAAAATTTTTCCTGGAAGGCTAGATATAGTGCACACCTTTGTTCATGGCATTAACAATACATTCAATCAGGTTGGACCTTGGGTAAAACATTGACCACACCATGAATATATTATGGGGGTTCTTCCAGATATTCCCTATTTACTTCATCTGCTCCACAGATCTCCTCTCAAGTGACACATTGTAATAGACAGGACAGTTAACAAATATGGGAAGGATTAGTCCAGACATATGTAGGGACCTGTAGGGTTAATTCCCCTATAGGGATAAGAAGAAGAGTAGATTCCGCACACCGGCTTGTTAGTTAAAAAGCATCATCTTTATTCAACCATGTTTAAAACACACGCTGCTTGACGCGTTTCGGGCTCAGCTGCCCTTAATCATAAGCATAGAAAAGGATAACAAGAGTAACCATTTAAATAGCTAATCCCTATGGTGACCTCCAATGGTCAAAGATAGGTATTTAATTACAAAGTTATTTAAATTGCCAACATTTAAAAGTTATCTGTCATAGTATATAAAGATACAAATCAATCATTGTTAAAACCAAAGAGATACAATATACTTTGCCGGCTTTTGAAACTTACAGCGTTTGCGGTGAGTCGGAGCGGTTACTTTATATTTTGTCCGTTTAATTCCCCTATAGTCTGAAACCACATGGTGGAGATGTCCTGCTTCTCCCTGCTACAGGGTCTACTTAGAGTTTTTGGAGGGGCAGGAGACCTTGTCCCTGTGTAGCATAACTGTTTTGATCTAGGCAGAGCCATGTGCATGCAGCCATTGCTGCTTTCACTGAGAGAGGGTGGACAGAAACTGCTGCAAACATGTAGGGGCTAAAAGGAGTTCAATAGCCCAGTGGGCCTGGGGTAGGGTGCTGCAAAGCCTGGTAAGCTCAACCATGCGGGTTTAGAGCTTGAAAGACTTTTTGTGTGCTCGTATTATGGAGAATGTTGGGAGCTGTGCTGTAAGGAATAAAGAGGGTTTGTCGTGCTCACACTGTTGATAGTGTTGGAAGCAATACCCTGAAGATTTAAAGCAAGCTGCTAGTGCTTCACTGAATGGATGTCTTCACTGTGGATGCCTGTTCCAGCTCTGGATGAGCCTACCCATCTGAGTGAATCCTCAGGATGAGTTGTGCCCAAGGGAGGGTAGAAAAAGAAAGCATCCAGCATGTCTTCTGTTGTGAAACCGGCTTTGCTCTTGTGCCTGCCACGTGGGAGCAAATAAATTGGTCCAGTGGGAAAGGTGTTTGGGCAGCTAGCGCTACGAGGGAACAATTGTGCTCTTTGAGGAAAAGGGACTGAAACTCTTTGTCCGCCAAAGGAGTAATGCAGGACTTTGTTAACACATTTTTATTGTGTTTTACATAAACGAACAAGATTATAGCAAAATTCCAGCAATGGACTGATATACAATTATTTACAGCTTAGGGTATACATGGAATGGAAGAGTATCAGGCTACAATTCATTGGTGGCAACACCATCTAAACTGTCTTAGCCTACGGATAGCAAACTGAATTAAACCAAACCTAACAATGCCCAGCAAATATTAGTTGCTAGTTCCAGAAGTAATTAAGTAAAGTGAAAAAAATGGAACAAAAAGATAATTGCAAGCGATATACAAGAGGAAATAGCTATTACATTACAAGTTATAATTGAAGCGATTCTAGAGAGTGGGATTTGCAACTGGAGTCAAATAAGTCCGAATAAATAGACCAAATGTCAATAAAGGATTGTTTATGATGGGGTTCAGCCGTCCTTATCCTTATCGCTTCTTGCCAACAGAGATGATTTAGGAGAGACAAGATATCTTCCATTGATGGAGTTGTGACAAGTAACCAGTTCAAGAATAACAGTTTCTTTGTTGCCACTGAAAACAACATAATAATGTTGGTGAAGAGTTGATTATGGAATTTTAAGTGTTTCTTCATCCGAGAAAGGTTGAGAAAGGTAATTCCCAGTACCCTTTCACTTAGCAAAGGGGACTCGGGACCTGCTTTGGTTAGAAATATGTGATGTATAACCTTTGGCACAGGGGGGTGGCCAAAAAGGGGTTACACATATATGATACGAAGGCCATTATATTTTTTAACAAGGGGACATAATCCCAACAAAATGTTTAATTTCAACTATTAATAGAATTTCAGTTTTTGCTTCTAAGGCTTCTATGCTATACATTTTAATATTGCCATGGCAAATCTATATACAGCTCAAGCATCTTCACATGCAGCAACACAATATTGCTGTATAAGTAAATGTTAATGTTGACCTGCTATATCAGTACAATCTGCTCCTTTGTGTGGGGCAACATCATAAACATGGCACATTTTATTCTCATTATATTTAATCTCATTTTGATGAACTTTCCATTTCAAAACCAATTATTTTCTTGCTTTTGATGCCGACTGATCTGTCAATTTATGAACAGGTAAAATGATTTGAACAAAACACAATGAAATACAAAATGGTTTGGTTTTATCTGTATATTCATGAGGCTTTGAGGGTTTCCATGGAGCAGAGAGCAGTACAGCTGATGGGGTAGATTTGTCAAAGGTCAGGGTTTTTTTTTCCACAATGCAAATACATTTTCCAGTTTATGAAAAGCCAAGTTGCATGCAAATATTTCCCCTTGCATTCAATTGCGCACGAATGCTTTGCGAGTTTTCCTTATAATTCAGGATCTTTCTAATTAGAACCCACATGTAACCATGTGAATATACGATACGAATATAAGATGATATACAATACCATGCACCATAAATAATTGAGCCCCAAAATGCACTGAAGCATCAGGGTATAAACCTGGATCCTGACTTGGACATGGTCATTGGAGCAACCTTTAGCCACTTTAGCCACCCAAGCAATACTCTGTATTGACTTTCATAAAAGTTGTGTAAAGTGCTACAGCAAGCAAATTATAACTCTCTCCAATAACCTGATACCAAGAAAACATCTTCATTTATCAATCAAAAGCGATAGATGATCCAAAGATAACTAATAAATGGCTGCTGTTGGTAAATGTATAAGGCACATTTTACCAATGTTACTGAATAAGTACTTTTTTATCTTTTTTTAGGCTATTTTCTATTAATCGTGAGTGTAGGGCAGTGATGTGTAGTCCATGGTATGTGTTGTTCCATTTGCACAGTGGGACATGCACAAACAAGCAACTCAAAGACATATAATTAATGTAAATGCTTCTGAAGTGGTTTTAACATACAGTATGGTGTTCTTCATGCAGGACTTTTTCTGTGCTGGTTTCCAGGAACACCATAGAGCCATTGAGTGCTGATAATTAGTGAGGCAAACTGATTATTTATTAATATAGAGCAAAGGAAAATTCATAGCTTTGCAGATGTTTCTGCTGCAAATAAGCCAAAGGAGAAGATCGGGTAGTGGGAGTATAACTGCAGCATAAACATAAATCAGTGGCTATACATAGCTCTTCTGTCCAGCAACAGCTACTAATGAATGAAAAGAAACAATATGGAAATAATATATAAACCGATTTAGCCACAGGTGAGATCATGTACGGTCAAAGGAGAACTTTCCCTTTGATGCAGTGTTGCGTCATGATCCATTGTGAAATAATTATCTGCCAGTGTAAAAAGCTGACTGCCGCCCTGCAACTGCACTTGTCAAATTATTTTCAGCAGTGGATTATCTGAAAGACTACTTTTTTGTCACCATATCTGGAAAAAGAAAGCTATGGATATGCAGTAAAATGTTATACAGGTATGGGATCCGTTATTCGGAAACCCATTATCCAGAAAGCTTCGAATTACGGAAAGGCCGTCTCCCATAGACTTCATTTTAACCAAATAATCCAAATTTTTTATAATGATTTTCTTTTTTTCTGTAATAATAAAACCGTACTTTGTACTTGATCCAAACTAAGAAATAATTAATGCTTATTGGAAGCAAAACCATCCTATTGGGTTTATTTAATGTTACATGATTTTCTAGTAGACTTAAGGTTTGATGATCCAAATTATGGAAAGATCTGTTATCTGGAAAACCCTCAGGGCCCGAGTATTCTGCATAACAGGTCCCATATTTCTACAGCGAATAGTCATTAGGGGTAAGCACATCAATGGGCACAGTAGTAGGACTTTTTTTCTACCCCAGCCTGTCCCTCATAAAGACAGTGCTGCCTAATGCAGGCTGCACTGTATTCATGGGGTGAATGCAGGTCTCTGTTTTGCATGCAGAGCAGGACACAAACTGCAAAAAAACATGGAGGATCACTTTGATTTTTTTCCATTTGCACCCGGTACTGCCCAAAGTGAATGACCCATATTGTGTTTGTGATGCACACAGAGCAGGTATTATTTTGCTTCAACATATAGTAAACCTAAAGCAAATAGAATTAGGTTCCTCAGAAACAACCAAAAGACAAAATTAAAGAACATTTGGAAAAAAATCATAAAAATACAGATTAGACCCTTAAAAACTTTTTATCCCCTAATTTCAAACATGTAGTATCCCTCTAACGTGCTATTGAGGCAATATTAAGGTGGCCATACAGGTTCTGGGCCCAATATGGCCACCCACGTTCAGGACATTCTATAGTGTATATATATATATATAGTATACCCATTCAAAAAAATAATAATAGCTAAAACTACAAAAAATGTAATAAAACAGAAAACCCAATCAAGTGTTCCTTTAATCAGTAGCTGTTCCAAATGCTAAGAGAAATGAAGGGCCTTACTAAAATGAAGTGGAACAGTTATAGGCAGTTGCTGATATTAAATATGTCACATTGACGGCTGTTAAGCACAGCAAGAGAAACCCCGCTCTAGTTGTTATGTTTGCTAGTACACAAATCAGCAATCTCACTATGTATAAACAAGAGGCGGCATGCAGAACGTATCGTAACCTGTAAAATACACATGTCAAAGCAAAAGTGAGGGCCAATCTTTTCTTTTAATTGTTAATATAACACATGTCAAAATAAAAGGAGCGCTCATCTTGGGAAAAGTGGTAAAACAGAAATGTCAAAACAAGACAAGAAGCAATTACAGTAGATTTACTATCCTCCTGTATGATCCCACGGTTGGCAGTTTAAGCATTAGCCAAATGAAATATCTAGTTTCATTGTAATACAGGCAGGGGACCTGTTATCCAGAATACTCGGGGCCTGGGGTTTTCCGGATAATGGATCTTTCTGTACCATACCTTAATTCTACCAGAAAATCATGTAAATATTAAATAAACCCAATAGGCTGGTTTTGCTTCCAATAAGGATTAATTATATCTTAGTTTGGATCAAGTACAAGCTACTGTTTTATTATTACTGAGAAAAAATAAATAATTTTTAGAAATTTGGATTCATTGGATAAAATAGAGTCTATGGGAGATGGCCTTTACGTAATTTGGAGCTTTCTGGATACCGGGTTTCCG